>APFE031429024.1:32530-49786 GCA_000404065.3 Pinus taeda | reverse complement strand
TCTTGGAGTTCCTTTTAGTCCTTCAACCTACAAAACAATCAATTCCAGAAAGTACAACAGTATATTGACCAAGCATCACTAAGAAATCATCTTCATAGCATATTGAAAGGTAGTTAGTTATACAGTTAAAACAACCATTCATATGTGAATCATAACATTGATATCATAAACATGAAGAAGATTTATATCAGGAACAAGAGAAGTGTTTCTTTTATTATAGATAACTAAAGTACAGAAAGGAATGATTTCACCTAACTCTTCCTTTTGCAGGCTCCAAGCGGAACTGTCCTCTGGATTCATCCAATCTCAAGCCTTCAACAAATTCCTTCCATGACTTACTCCAAGATATCTCAAGTAGTAGAAATACATCATAACACAAGGAAACAAGGGTTTCCTGAAAAGGGGGGAAGTGTTGGAAGCACAAGGATCTTCAGACCTGGTCAGGGATAGTCTCAGCAGAGTGATCTTTCTCTATCTCTTCTCCTCCTTTAGGCCTTCCCATTGAAGCCTTTTATACTTCTCCCAAAGTAGTTTTTTTAGTTTGGAATTCGTTGGGAACAGTTGGGCCACAGGAACTAATAGGTAATCAATATGTAAAACCCGTGATCTCTGCCCGCAATTAAGGAGTTTTATTTTTTTTTAAGTGTTTTAAGACATATACGTGGGTTGGGTATACACAGACCCACGTACACACGCGTCTAGCTCAGGGCAATGTCACATATAGGGAGTGAAACACTATTTTTTGAATATTTGGACCAGGTCTGGAAGGAGGGGTTACCCTAGGCCATGAGTGCAGCATCACAAACATCAAGAGTGAGATTTGGAGCTATAACAATTTGTACCTATTTGAAAGGTTGTCAACAACACTGTTAACAACAACAGGCATACATACAATAATTGGATGGACTAACTCCTACTTCAACAAAAGAAAATAGATTTCACATCTTGTGAACACCTCCATGTCTTACATCTACATACAAATGATGGACTAGATAACAAGCCTACAAAACATGCCTTTAAAGAAAATGACCGTTCAAGTCAAGCATGTAGAAAAAGACCATTTGGACTCTTTTTAAAAAGATGAAATACTTCATTATTACCTCCATCTTGGAGCCCAAGTTAACTTTTCCGAAATCGACATTACATGCATGGTTACAAAAAACCAATCAGCCCTTCAAGTCAATCACACACACATGTTCCGAAAACAAGGAAAACATCAACATGCCTATGTTCATGCACATCATCTCATGCATGCATTTCATCTTTCAACTTTTTCTCAAGCACATTGTACTTTCGAAGCTGAAATAAAATATAATGTTGCAACAATAAAGTGAGCTTCCTGCTCAACTTCTCCTTTCACCTTCTTGGTAAAATCCTAAAACTTGGATTCCATTAACAAGGAAACGCAAATAGATGCATCAATAGACATGCAATCCTAATTGGATAATAACTCTAACCATTTATTACCAATCCATTTCAAATGTCCTTCTTTTGTCTGCACATTAGCATCGATATGCACGTCATCCTAAGACACATCATTCATGGAATCTTCCTTTCCATTTCTACCATCTTGTCTTTCCACCTTCTTCAGCTTTGGTGGAAGCATTGTTGGATGCATTGTCCAACACCTTTCAGCAAGATTCCCTTGCTTATGGAAGTAAGTGCAACACATGTGCATCCTCTTGATAGCATGATTTTCCTTGTCCAATGGACCTTTGGATTTTTGATTCTTTTCCTTCAAAAGCTTCCTGTATGTGGCTATTCTCTTCCAACATCTGGAAACATGATGGTTATCCAAACCGCAAAATGAACATGCAATTATTTTCCCATATCTATGTGAAAATTTATCATGCTTTGCAAAATCAAGAGGACTATGGTTAGAACCAAATTTATACCTACCTCTTTCACCTTTATTTCCTTCATGAGGAGGTGAAGCAAATGAAGAAGTGGTTCCCTTTGGAATCCCATCAATCTCTTCAAGGTTGTTAGAGTTTCCACAACTCTCTGGTTCAAGGGTGTGTTTTGGAACACATACACCCTACAAATGATGTTTCAAGCCATTGCATTCCTCTTGAACACAATCTTCACACTCTTGAGATAGAGGACCTGCAATAAAACTCCTTCTTGGAAGGGTTTCAATGGCCTTCAGGGCAGCTTTGGAACTCTCCCCATAAGACTGTCCATAGCCAAGACCCAAATACTTAGACCTTTCCTCAACCATTATTGGTTCAATAATAATTTGTGCATGCTTTCCCAAGCCTTTCCTTCATAGTCCATCTTGGACATTAGCTTGGAACCTATGCCTCTAGTATGATTTTCAAAAGAACCAATATAAGCATTTTTAGAAGAATTTGAAGACAAATTGGAATATCTTACCTCTTTTTCAAGCTGATAATTGATCAAGGCTTCTTTGGCAGCAAAGAGCTGTGACTTCAACTGATGCATCCTTTTCAGGTTCATATTTGCAATATGAAGTTGCCTCTCCATTTTCTGCAGTATGTCATAAGCAACTGCTTCTCTTCCCTCATGGAATTAAATTGCTTTCTAAGTATGCTACTCTTCCTTCCATCCTCATACATTTCTCTCACCATATCCATCATGGTGGATAATTCTTGCTTCAAGTCTTCGTCAAGGAGTCTTGTGAAGAGAGAAGAATTTGAGGACCCTCTTGTAGAAGTTGTCATTATGCCAATGAACAAAAAAATTCAACAAGATAAATAAAGAGCTTATTTAAGCAACCTCTTGCAACAAACCTCTTGTGCTTTGGATTTCCTTGAGGTCCTTTGGGATAGAAGAATGCCTTCATCCCTTCTCCTTCTTTTCCTTCCTGGACTAAGCTATCAATAGATTTCCCTTCACCTCTACAAACTCAGCAAATAGTCAGTTTGCAAACAAGCATACAATCAGCCTCTTGTTGTACAAACACCTTTCAGAAAAGTAGCCTTATAACCTTCCTTGAAGGTGGGGTTAATCAATATTAAGCTTTGATACCACCTGATTTGAAAATGGGGCACTTATGCTTCTTGGCTAGCTTACAAGAACCTCTCCCACTTCCAAATCTTGAATATTCCCAAGTCTTTAATGATTAACCAATGCAGAATTAAGAGATGCTTGAAAATATGGGTGTATGCTTGTATTTGTTTTCAACTGATTACTCATTTTAATTTCTGTTGTTATGTTGTAAATTAGTGTGTTGATATTGATGTATAAATACATGTAACAGTAAAAAAAATAGCAGAGATAATGCAATAATAAAACAGACATAGAAACAAAAATGTAATATGGAGTTCACCCTGATATCTTGGGCTATGTCTCCTTGAGCTCTAATCAACTTGATTAGGCTATTTGGGATTATGGCTGAATTCTTTTACAAGTCTGTGACTCAACTCCATATGGTTTACAAATGAACCAATGGACTCAGAATACCACGTTACCCCTAACTGTCCTTTAGCTACAAACAAATCTAGGCTTCTCTGAACTAATTTTGTTGGCTTATTGGGCCCTGACCCCGGTTCAAAAGAGTGATTAGCCAAAAAAATCCCACAGTTACCAGCACTTTCGGAAATAGCCCACAGAGCGTGGACTAAGGTCTCATCTGAGGTAGTAGGGGAAGGTGTTGGAACTAGGTTTCCGCACCCTTGGGATGTCTTGATGTGGTCTGGAGGGATCACGAACCATTCTGTTGCCTCACACCACTCTGTACTATTATCAAGATTTTGCATAGATCCACGCAGAGGTACTTTCTTATTAATGAGATTATTATAGATCTAGTCTTCTTGGTATAGTCTTTAAGCAAAAATTTAACAATAAAACCTAGTGCGCACAATTATAAAAAGATATAAAATCATATAACAGATACATAAACTAGAACACAATAGATCCGCGATACTTTAGAAACCACTTATCTTTATTAAAACCTTCCGACAATGCAACCCAATCTACCCTGCGCACTCAACTGCAGGGGTCTGTGCACACAGCTGTAGACTCTACCAAGCCTCTACACACACAGCTGCGGAGCCGCTATCTATCTACCAACACCCTTGACCTAGACTTACAGACGCAGATAGTACTATCTTCACAAACCCATAACACCAAGATCCAAAACAAAACTTCTCAAAAAACTGACTTCTAGCCATAGAGCCTTGCTCTATTTTTACTTTCCCATGGTTTGTAGACCATGGGCAAGCCTACTCACTTCGTATTATTTTACATTATTCTCGGGTGGACAACCCTTTGACTTGAGTCATTAAAATTTGCACTTTGTGCACTTCGCGGAGTCTTTACCATAAATTTTCCCAAAATTGTGGACTTGGGTCCCAGACTAGTTACATGGGGCCTCCACTACCCAACAGGCTCCTAACACAATCAACATGACTCGTCTCGAGTCACTTGGTTGGTGCAACAATATTTGTGTGAAGGTCATGCAACAACTTTTGTGCTTTGCTTACACTTGCAACAAATTTGTTTACCATTTGATGTTCTTGTTCTACACGAGGCATCAATGCATTAGTATGTGCTTCAGTCGCCTGTCCAGGTGCATATGCTACCTGCATGTGGGCCACCTTTTGCTGGATGGTGGTCGAAACCGCGAACACCTCATCAAGCCAAGGCTAGATCCATTATTAATCACTACTGCTTTCTAACGAGCGATGTCAACCTGTACCTTGAGAGCCTGATCCTCCCTTATTTTGGCTAAACGCTACATAAAAGCAACTTTCTACGGGTCACCCTGACATTATCATAGGATTATTGTATCTCTCTTGCCTCTGTTTGCAACTGTTGTAAGGTTGGATCCTCTTGTAAGGATGTGAGCATATTAAGTGATTGATCCAACATGTTGGAGCACTCTTGCATAGCACGTGCTAGTGTTTCCCATCCAGACTGAATGATGCCTCTTCATTGATCAGTGACCTCCGGTGTTGTAGAAGGTTGTGCTTTGAGTTTCAACTCTGTGATCTACAAGCTGAGAGCCAACTGAATCCTTGTGGCCTCCTCCTTTGCTTCATGGAACCCACTAGCCAACTTGTGGATTTGTATGCCAATAGGCAACTCGGCCACAATCTCTAGCTCAGGGGCACATGAACATGCCTCCTCTACAATTTTCTCCAACTACCTATTTTGTGCAATTGCTTCATCCCATTGGAGGCTCAACTATTCTATGTTAATTCTTTTCTCATTGAGTGCCTGTACCGCACGTCCTTCCCTGGTGCGGAGCTCTATCGTTGTGTTGTCCTAGAGCTAGTACAACCTTTCGCTCAGGAGGGAAACCAAATTTAATCCAAGCACCATAAGCCAGCCCACCACAACTCTTTCTGCTGGATTTTCTGTTATTAGCACTCTTGCTGGGAGTGTAATAGTATTAGCCATTTGGGCCTTTAGCAGCTACTACGTGGTTGACATACCCATAATTCCAATAGTAGCGATGATTCCTGGCTGCAAGGTTTGTGCCCCAAGTTCCTGCATCTGCGCGCAGAGTGCCCCCAACACAGTCTGTTGCTCTGACATGGCCTCGTTGATTGCTTCCTAGGTGACTTCACGAATTGTGACCCTTATGTCACCTAGGTCACCCTCAGTCAATGTGGTAAGTTCTCCATCCCATTTAGATGCCTTGGCCTTCTTTTGCAGTTTTGTCCGTTATGTCGGTCGTGGTCGTTTTAAGGGGGAACCCATGGTAGTCGGCGTTGTTCCTTCCATCCTTGTATTTGTGGTCGGCTCTGTGGTCACCTTTGGACCACTTGCATCCTTTGTCTTCATATCCCCTTCTGCGGGTGCCTTACCTATAGAAGGCTTCATCGCCTCCCAGGCCACCCGTACTTCTGTAGCATGCTACTCGTTCCTCTTTTGCTGTGCTACACACTTAGCTTTAGCCTTCTATTTTTGGATAGTGGTCTCATCGCGCCCCACCGCATTGGGTTCACGCCACTCTGGTGGCCAGGTATCCAATACTGCAAAGACAACCTCATCAATGGAAATGAAGGGAAGTGTGGACCACATCTAGTCTAGGTCTTTGCGCGCCCAAATGTATACATGGTACATGTTTGCCTTAAAACTGGCGCTGGTCTTCACACTGTCATATGTCTCATCGGATAGACGGGGTTGCTGGTTGATCCATTGTTGGACATTTGCTTCCATTAGTATCCTGAAAATCTTGATGCCCCAAATTCTTGCAGTGTCCCTTGTCGCCCAGAGCGACGCGTATTTGGTGGCTTCTGGGCAATCCTGGTCCAAGGAAGGGAACTAGCTGTCTTCAGGTAGTTCACTTGTAACCAACATGATGGATAACAACAACCATGCATAGTGGAAGGTCTTACCCTCCTCTTTGGCCTCCATGCAGTCGGTTAGGAGTTTTACATAGAGGAACTGCACCCAATTGGACCATTCTCCTTCTGAACATTGCTCCGCTAGTGTGATGACTATTGCTAGGAACTCATTGGTGTGACATTTCCGCATCACTTTTCCTGCCAACAACTAGGTAGCAGCGTGGACCCCTTTGTTCGGAATACTGTCAATAGCATACCCTCGCTACTTCTTCTCCAATTTGTATTTCTTTTTCAAGGTTTCCATCATCGTCACATTGCCACTCATAGCAACTATTTCCATGGGGTCCCTGCCTTCACAAGGAATCTATGAGATCTTGTGAACAAGTTCGGTCGTGATGGGAATGGGTGTGTCTATCCATAAGTATCCATCATGTATCAAATAGAGTAGTTGTTGGATGACCAATATTATGATGGGGGGTTGGTGAAAATGTGGAATGGATAGGAGACAGAGTAACCCAGCTTCCTCCACCTTTCATAGCCACTCCTTCAGCTGAAGTGTTGTAATAGTTCCCTCCATGCTTTGCTCCATTTTTTCACTGGTCGCCAAATGGGGAAACTTATTGGTATCTACAAGGTCCTAGTCTTCAAACTTCATAGTCAAGATGTGACCAGTTGCCATTCCTTTGAGCGAAACCCCTTTAGGGAGGGACAAGTTGATGAGTATGTGTCAACATCATCGAGATCTATAGGGACCTTGGCCTTCCCTTTGTTTGGAGGAACATACGTGGGTTGTCTTACTGGCTGGATATCTTCTTCACCTTCTTTGTCTGGTTCTATTTCTTCAACATAGGTTGGAGGTTCCTCTTCCTCATCATTGCTTTCAATAGTAACAGCTTTGCCCTTTTCTTCCATTGTGAGCTTGCTAAATTGTGGATTTCGTGGCGACATCCTTACTGGTCCTGGTACCTGGGGGTCCTTCTTGGTCCACGACATCCTGGAAATTTATGGATTTAAGCTGCCTGCGCCATAGGATTCTCTGGAACATCCTTGGTGCGGGTTATTGACCTGAGTAATGACTCGCAATTCTTTTCGAAATTCCTAAAACCACAGGCTTTCTTTCATCAGTTTTTCATCCCTAAAACCCAGGGCATCCTATTCTTCGAATGATCAAGCTTTGTTGTGTGCCCCTTCACTTGTTTGTTATATACAATTTTGAATTCAAATTCATCCTTTCTCCCTATTCGTGGCTCATTAATGCGATTGTGGCGGTTACCCCTATGCCTTAATTTCTTGCCGCCTGCTCCTCGAGGTCTTAAATGGGACATCGTATCATGAACAGTAACTGCAATGGTCACCGTTCATCCCTCCCACGTGGCAACGTAGCCCTTGGTACGTCGGTGAATTCTATGCTTTTAACTGGCCTTGCGTGCCACAGCCGAATCACACAACTTTCCTGTAGCTTGTTTTATAGTCTCGTGCCCTCTTTCAACTGCATGGAGCACTGAGATTGGGCCTCCTACAGATAGTCAAGTGGTCACACTTTTCGTGCGAGCCTTCCTTTTCCCTGCTAGCCCAAGTTGCGGGCACCCTTCGGTGTACCTTCGAATTGAATAGCTTATTGCGGTTTGTACTCCGTTGTTCAGTAGGGTGCAGTCACAACCATGATAGTAGGGTCACGACTTGTGCTAGGATCATAGGAGGGCCAACCAGGTCTGGTCCCTTCCTTCGCATGCTCGCGTGGCTCGTTTGTGTGTCTCTTATTTTTATTTTATCAATTTGTTCATCCAGCCTCACACTTTTCCTCTTGAGCATTGCCTCTACTTCCTCCAGTTCACGAAGTCTCAGGCTACCATGCCGAATGGCTTCCTGAAACTATTGGATCTCTTCATCCAGGTCTTTTAATTCAGGTCAAACTGTAGGGGCAATGGCCTGTTCGCCCATGGGTAGAGTTCCCTTGGCACACCCTGCCTTGGTTACAGTCTTGTTGGCCCAACAAGCCCTTGTTATGCACAAATCCAATTGGGTCGATGGTTGCGCAGCATACAACTATGCCCTCCGTTGTAGACATGTGGTTGCCCTACTCCATCATGGCTACCCTAGCTGCATTCACCGCGCACATCCTCCAATCCATACCTAGAACCACCTTCTACCTCCATTCTCATTCCACCTCAGCTTCCTCTGTGCACACTGCCCTGGTGTGATTTGCGTGCGTGGTGCTTCTTCTGTCATCCCTTGCTACTTCTGCTTTATGAGTGAAGTTCCACGAAGATTGGGAAAATCCTCTTCCTTTGTTGCACCATTGTCCGCTGGCTGTTGTCGGACCTTGATTTTCATGCATCATAGTGATCTAATCATCATATTATAGTTAAGTGTTGTGACTTCATGCAATCGGTTCTACCATCATTCGATCTCCTTGTCTGAATCCGAGCTGCAAGAACTATCACATTCCCATGAGATTCTCCTATCCACTGTGGGGTTCACCAGATCCTGGTCTTGAGTTGTTATCTAATAGATGTAGTCCAATTCATCATCACTGTTCCTGTCACGTACCAGTTCGGTTTAGCGTGCTCCTTCAGCTGGGTCCAGCGGAACTATTACCTAGAGTGACTTTTTCAAATGTCATTTTCCGTCTTTTTAAGTTGATGACCCCATTCATGTCTGTGGCCCAATCTATTCCTAGCAATGCAGGGTATGGATTATTGTCATCAACAATTTCTATTACCTCAAAGTCGGTCTGCGTGCTTACACCTTCAATGTCCACTATCACCGCTTGCAGGCATCCCATCAGTAAGATCTTTTGTTGGTTGGCCATCCGCAGTTGAATAGGAGACCACTGTAGTGTAGGCCTACCCATGCATTCCCACGCTTGCTTAGGCAACACATTCGCATTCGACCCTAAAAACAGAATGACCTAGTCCATCTCGTACTCACTAATTTTCACCGTTATCTGCATCTCCTTTTAGTGCACAGAGCATGTTTTCCTAGTTTCTAGACTATGCATGGCTCCCCTAACCCTGCGCACTTAGTGATTAGCTCTTGCAGTCCTTTAACGACTCTATTTTCGCGCAACAACTTCATACATGTCTTTAAAAAGGTGGTAAGCATAAAGGGATCCATTCCCAACTCAATTGGATCCCTTCTACCTAGAGTAGAGACGTCCGTGAAGCTCTTCTTAGCTTTCTTAGACTACTTCTTCACCTATTCCATCTGAAAGTCAGGTTCCCTTGTAGGGGCATCATGACCCTTCCCCTCTTCCCCAAGCTATTTCCACACATCTCCCCCTATAGTTGTGCTGCTCCTTAGTACCATGTTTATGCTAGGGTCCTCTTCGCGTGGTTCCAACTTCATCATTTGGACATTTTGAGTTGGACTGGGCTGCAATACCCCCTTTTCATGCATATGGGCAATGAGCATCATACAATCTACCATTTCATGGTTAAACTGCTCACAGTATGGACAAGATATTCTCGTAGGGTTAGTATAGTCATGAGCGTAATGCTTCGACCTGTGGTAATTGTAACAGATCAGCTATCCATGGCCATGTCTAGGCCCCATTCCTCTTCCTCGTCTGCATCCTTGGAATCCCCCATGGGGCCCTGCGGCTGGGTTGAAACCCCATGCCTCAGTCTGCATTTGATAGGCTGAGGTCCTCTCCATCATTATCTCATAGCTTCGACAAGTTCATTCATCGTGACCCACTAACCTATAGAAGTTGCAATACAGCTTTTGTGGAGGCTGGGTATACTTCTGAAATAGGTGGGAGTTGTCCGTTGTGTGCTTTCCTCCTACCTGACAAATCACACCCCATAGGGCAGGCGCCGAAATTGGCCCTGCTTGTACCTCTAGCCTTAATGGCATTCCCCCCTCCCCCGCCAGATAGTTCGCAAATACATGGCATCAACCTTTTTTGTGACCTTGACCTTTGCATTTGATGCATCCTACTTCTGTACGTGTCTCCAGTCGGGGCACCCTTTCTTGTTTAAGACTTTGCATTTCTAAGCATAGGTTTTGTAGCTGCGTGTGGATTTGCTAAACTCCCAACCCTGGATTATGTCTTAGAGTTTCTTGCAACCTTGTCACTATCACCAAAGCTTCAACTTGGGTTGAGAGCTTTTTCTGTGATAACGTCGTCCTCAAATGTGGTGTCAACGATGCCATAAACCACGCGTAGTGTTGCAAATTCATTAGCATCATGTTAGCCTTGCGGATTGTACTTTTCAATCTTCGATCCAGATCCCACAAGGTTTCACCAGGCATCATCATGATCTCCTTGAACCTGATGATCAACTACGTTTCCAATTTTGGTCAGCTAAATTCTTTGTTCAGTGCGTCTTGAATCACCGCTATTCCCTCATTCAGGTGATTGCTAGAGTACTTTATATACCACGTTAGGGCACGGTCCTACAACGTGCTCACTAGAGACGCATTTTTGATGTTCTCATCTGTTAAGACTTGGGCTTCCCATACAGCCTTTACCATGAACCAGGACTGATCTGGTTCCTCATATCCTATGCCCCTAAGTACTAGCAACTTGATCGCACTTGCCATCCGAACCCTTGGTGGTGGTGGTTGTGGAGTAGGTGAAGATGGGTTGGATGTAGGTGAAGTAGGTGATGGAATGGAGGGAAGTGGTATCAGTGGAATGCACTACTTTATCAATTGGACTATGCTTCCCGGAGGGAACCCTGCGAGCTCCTACTCGCTTTCTCGTGATAGTAAAATCAGAGGATTGTTTTCTAATCCCTCATTCCCTTGATGGCCTCTTTTGCTCCTCATTACCCCAGACATCAATGGATGCACATAACCCATTTTTCACATAACAAAATTTTAATCCAAGTATTCAACAATTTGATGTACTTACCCTGTGGTCCTTGGAGAAAACACCTTTCTACTTTGCTGTAACTCACAGTTGTGTCTATTGCGAACTCAGTTATAAACCTCCTATTTTTCAATCCAACCAGTGATCTATTGCTCATGCGATTTTGTCTTCAGATGCTTCTAGCCTACGCACCAACTCTAGAGTCCACACGATGGGCTAATTCAGTCTGCACCTTCCTTGACTATCAACTAGCCTCACGATCCACTCATACTGCTCTATCGAGAAAGACACGAAGAAGATCTCATGGATTTCTATGTATATGTAGCGTTCTAGCCACCTTTCCTCAAATATCTGCGAATTTTTGTTTTCTTGTACCACAAACTCATGAAGCTTCCGATCCAACCAATCTTCAAGCTCTTTCTTTGTAGGATTCCAGTGTTTCGACATTAGACATCCCTTAGTCAGACCTCGGTCTCAGCAACGGAACAATTTTTTGGCTTATTGGGCCCTGACCTAGGTTCGAAAGAGTGATTAGCCAAACAAATCCCACAACTACCCGCCCTTTCAACAACAACCTATGGAGAGTGCACTGAGGTCTCACCCAAGGTACAAGGGGAGGGTGCTGGAACGAGGTTTCCGCACCCTTGGGATGTCTTAACGTGGTCTGGAGGGGTTGCGAACCATTCTGTGGCCTTACGCCACTCTGTACTATTATCGGGCTTCTGCGTAGATCCATGCGGGGGTACTTTCTTATTAATGAGATTATTATAGATCTTATCTTCTTGGTACAGTGTTTAAGCAAACATTTAACAATAAAACCAAGTGCGCGCAATTATAAAAAGATATAAACTCATATAACAAATGCATAGACCAGAACACAATAGATCCACGATACTTCAGAAACCACTTATCTTTATTAAAATCTTCTGATAATACAACCAGATCTGCCTTGCGCACTTAGTTGGAGGGGTCTGTGCACACAGCTGCAGAGCCTCTATCTATCTACCAACACCCTTGACTCGAACTTACAGGTGCAGATAATACTGTCTTCACAAACTAATAACACCAAGATCCAAAACAATACTTCTCAAAAATTAGACTTATAGCCATAGAGCCTTGTTCTTTTTATACATTCCCCTGGTCTGCGAACCATCAGCAAGCCTACTCACTTCCTATTATTTTACATTATTCTCAGGTGGACAATCCTTTGACTTGACTCATTACAATTCATGCTCCATGCACTTCGCAGAGTATTTACCATACTTTTTTCCAAAATTGTGGACTTTGGGTCCCAAACCCGTTATGCAGGGCCACTAATACCCAATAAAATCCTTTAGTTAATGCTCTAAGATTCTTGAGATTTCTACCTCTCTGAATCCCTCAGAATTGTTTAACATCTCTGGAATCCTTCTTCTATCTTCAACTCAAACAACACCAGCAACAACTCGATCATTTGATCTCTTTGCTGTCTGATAGTTCACTGAAGTATTTATGTGCTATCCAACCTCTGGTGGCTTCGCTCTATTAAGCACCCTAGCTCTGCCTCTCCAACCTTTGGTGGCTATCTCCTATTAACTGCGCTAGCACACCGAGCTTCCCAATGGGTTCCTCAGTGCTCCAACTCTGCTCACGCATTCACTTCACGTTGTGCACTGCCCTCCTGGCGAATTCTCAGTGTCTAAGCCTCTTTGAGCTTATGGTGCTTCCTCTGCACCTCCCTCTGTCTCTGTGTTGCCTTCTTATGTCTCTCAATCGTGTTCTCAAACTCAGCCAACCCTGTTTCTGTCATGGAACAAATTTTTAAGCCTATTTATGCTTGTCTATTCATTTCAGCTGTCGAGCTCTTTAGCTCCTGGTCTTCCTTCTGGAGCGTTTAACAATCATTGATAATGTCCCAAGGTATGGTGGCCACTTGTTTTGCATGGAAGGCCAATCGGTGCTTGCAATCCTTTGAAACAATTGTTTTTATGTTAACACAAGAACACGCTACAAAACGTGGAAGAATCCATATAACTCTCTTCATTCGAACATGAAATATTCGTAACTATGCTTTATAGCGCCATCGGGTTCGCCTGGGAATCGCTATTGCATATCGAAATTGGCTTGTTCCATGGTTTTCCCTCTATATTTTAAAATACATTAAAATAGTGAAATTAATGTAAAATGGCTCCCTCTAGACTTAAAACATTATATAGAGGCATTTCAGAACCCTTTCGGGTCCGTAATATCGCATTGGGCTTAACTCCTTTGTATTTCATTTAATAAACGAAATACGCAATTACAAAGGAAATTGGTGCTTTCAATACTTCAAAACACATACAATCACATCTATAGACTTACTGGGTCCGGCTTTGATCACATATCGCAGTTGCAATAGGTAGGAGCCCTGGTTCATGGTCTTAATGAAAATAGCGATGTGATATTCCCCGTTAAATCTCCACTATCCGCTCAGTCTCGTGATCCAATGGTCTAGATGCGATCACATTAATGCATATCACAATATCGCGATGCTACGGCTCGAGGGTCTTCTCTTATGGAATACGCCGACGTAGATCTGTCAACAATTGCATGTCGCATTGTCCTCAACCTTTTGTTAAGTCTTCCGTTTGGCTTTTTGTGATGTGATAAAGCAGTAATCACATATCACAATGCTTTAAGGCCTATGGTTAAGTCCTTCCCTTTGGCACATTTGGGATGCGATATTTCCTCTTTAACCAATCAAACGGGTGGTACTGGGAATAGTGTCCACTCGGATGCTGCTATTCCCACTAAGACTGGTATCTATCTTAGAAACAAACAAGTAAAGTCTACTTTCATTTTCCTTTATGAAAATAGACAAGAGGGGAACCAAGGAGACCAACCTTAGTCTTGCTCTTGATTTCCTCTCCTTCCTGATAGAGCTTTGTCGCTTCTTCTTCGTCTGCCCAGCTTCAAAGAGCACCTGTGGAATCACAACAACATACTACTATCGAAGAACAAAGATCTATATTCATAAATAACACAGGACCAGATGTGTGTTAACCATACAAATGCATATATAAGTAAACATAGAAGAATATGGAGGAAAACTTGAATAGCTTTATTAAGATGAAAAGTAGCAAGAGGATTACAACCATATGTTCTGACCCAGCATCATCTTCTAGCAAGAAAGCCCTTCTTCACCTCAAGTAAAGCTTAGATCAACCAACACTATGAATATACACCAGAAAACCACCAGCACTTCTTTATAAGATACAAAATTCCAGCCTCTAGATCTCTCTGATGAGGGATCCATATATAGATGATTGAAGGGAGGTGAGTCATCTTCTGTGGTCTTGATTAGTGTCCTCTCTCTGATAGTTCCTACTTCCACTTGGAGAATGGTGATCTCTTACTCATCCCTGGTCAAAAATAGAGAGGCAAGTGTCAGAGGGGAACCTTCTAGAAGATTCCATGATCTTCCACCTCGCATTTTGTCCCTGCCATTTGTCCATTCCTGACCATTGCACCCTACAGAGGAGCAATTTAGTATGCATCACACCTTGTACATTAGGAAGGTGATATGCATCACACCCTTTGCACTGGGTTTTCAGTATGGTCCAGTTTTGACCATTTATGAGCAATTTTTAGTGGAGAACTTCTGGGAGATGATGTAATCAGCTAACTTTATTCCTTTAAGTAGTGAAGCAACACTTTTAGGGACTTAGGAGCCCTCAGTTTATGTACATTTATGATTGGGGTTGAAGTTCCCAAAAATGTCTATAATAGTTGCCCCCTAAAGCATGAGGTTGTTAATCTTTTTGATGTCGGGTGAAATGCTTTACTATGAGGATCTAAAGTTTTTTCGAGATGGGAGGCGACCTGCGATAAGATACAATACAATACATTATTTTGACAACATTTTTTCATGATCTAGCTGAGGCAAGCATTCCCATGCTCAGCTTTATAAATTCATTTTCATGTACATAGGACAGACAATTGTCTGTGTGGCAAACTGATGATTTGGACTCATCATCCTTTGATTTGGATGATCATCTGTTTGACAATGATATACACTTGATGTCTTTATATTCCTGAATATATCGCAGCCCGGATGGATGAAACTAGATCCTAGGTCTTCAAAATGCGTTCAATCTTTACTCGGAGTACAAGTCAATCCATGTGAAAAATGTTCTAGAGTCGAACATGGAAAGACATCGCCTGATTACTAGCCAATGATGTAATCTGTTAACAGGCGTGATAGGAATCACCAATAATGACAATGACCCTCAAGGTACTACAATACAATTCATGTGGCATGAAAAAGGAGTTGGCGTCGAACACCATGTAAAATCTCTCGGTCGAAGGCCATTGATGTAAGCCTGTCGCCGAAAGTGAGAAACTTGCCATTGAGGCATGCAAGCTTCAAAGTAATGAAAGGGTTGTTCCTAAGTCAACTTCTTGGATAATGAGCTGATGTCGACAAGAAGTGACCCATCGCAAGGGCCTTAATGATCATCAATTACATAGAACGAAGCAAATGATTTTGGAGGTGAAAAAATTGACGATACATGTTCAGTGGTCGGTCATGAAGGATGGAGCAGAATGTATTGCAGTGGGTAGACACAGGCTAATTGCAATGATTCTCTTGACATATCGGCGACACTGACAATGGATTGGTAGCGTTAACCCCAAAGATGGATGGTGTGATGGACCAATGGTGATGACCATTGAACGGAACAACCCAACCCGGCATGGATGCGGAAGGAAAGTGTCATGTTCAAGAGCGACTTGCTACCAATAATGCTTTTTCAAGTTTTCTTCCCAATTTTCCCCAGTCATTGCTGACTAGTACCTCTTTATTTTTGTCAAGCTTGAGGAGGATAACATATTCTTGTTCTATAATCCACCCTTCGGGTGAACTTGTCGCTATATTTTAGTGAGCCTAGCGACAGTGAAACTCGTTCTCGTCTATTTGGACGAGTTTGCCGCTACTCGGTTTTAACGAGTTTAATGACAAAGATAACTCGGTCCCTTTCAATTTTAGAGAGTCTGAAAGGAATGGAAAGGAGACTCCAACGACTCTTTTTCATCATGTAATCCCTTAAGTCCAAAAAAGCGTAAAATAATACAAAAGGGATGAATTTTTTATAGTTTTAATGAGCCGAACAAGACAAGCGCTCGATCTTTTTGTGTAATAATCCCTCAGGTCCAAAAATATTAAAATCTAGAGGAGGGATAACAAATCCGATGACCTTAACGAGCCAGAGAGGCTAATCGCTCGGCAATCTTTTCATATTTTACGAGTCAGTTGAAAAGAGCTTAAAGGAGACTCGTTTTTGAGGAATGAGTGATGGTTTAGGGTAGCAGTCGATTCCACGTAAGGTTTGGAATTCTCCAATCGCGGCAGTGTCACAAGGATGGCTAATAGAATCACTCTTCGCAGATGTTCCTCCAAGGGGTAAACAATCATATGGGGGTGAATGATCGGCTAAAAACAGAGTGGAGGTGATGATGAGAACACGACCAAGGCTCAAAAGCTGGCGATAAGGCTTCACAATGGTTATTTACCGGTTCATTTTTTATGAGCTTAAACTCTGGGGGAAACATTTGCTCATGACTTATGTTTATTTTTTAACGAGCTTGAACTATGCACTAAAACTGCTCATGGCAGGTTTATTTTTTAACGAGCTTGAACCCTGCGGTAACACTACTCGCCAGTCGTATGATAAGGATGTCTCATTCAAGATGCCATTTTTTATGGGGCTTGCACCTTTTGAAGCTTTGCCCTGAATCCTTTCTTTATGCAAGCTAGGAAACGACCAACCTTACAGGTTTAAAGGGTTAGAGGTCCTACAAACATAAAAAATAAATAGTCTCTCTTCGCTTGCATGCAGAAAGGTTTGCATGCCCCCAGGTATAGCAAAATATTTCCAGGTTCCCATGAACGTTCCATCCGCGTAGCAGATAAAATGCTTCCTTGGCGATGTCTACCGAAATAGACAAAGGTGAGTGGCGTAGAGTTACTCCACTCACATAACTTTAACAAAGGTATCTTATTCTAGCCTAATCCCATTTTCCTGTGAGGACGAGTGTGTCAGACTAGTGATATATCCCCCATGGAAACCTACTCTATACCCAAGGTTTTCTTGCCAAAACAGACCAGGGTGCATGCCCCCTGGGTTTCAGTCACATCCTCCTGAATCACTCGCGCTCATC
>APFE031429024.1:0-21576 GCA_000404065.3 Pinus taeda | reverse complement strand
AGCCTAATATCAGTGTTTCTAATTGGCCAACTCATCCTATTGAAAAATCCACCGAGTTTGACCGGAGAGAGCCTTCTCCTGCCTCGTAGGGCTAGCTACGAGGCTGAATGGTTTGATGTAGCCTTGAGATTTGTCTATCTCAGCCTAGGTGAAATTTCAAGTGCTAACATTATGCACGAGTTCTATGCCCATTCAGAATTTTATCTCCACAATTATTGTTTGAATAACCACTCATAAGGCAGATAAACACCTAGTTATTCACAATCTCAACTTCTACAGAGCCATGTGAAAGTCAATTTTCATAATAATTAGATACATGTTGTTTTTAGGTACCAAATATTGTATCATGGTACTATATATTGTATCATGTTGCTTCTTCCAAAGAATTGGTGTTCAAACTTCTATTATTTTTTCCTACAAGGAACTTGAATTGCTTTGCTCTCTGCAGAAACCCTGATAGTTTTCTCATGTAACCTTTTAGAGTAGTTTGATAGGTGAAATATCTAGTACAATAAGAATTTGAATAGCCTGCGTATGAGAAAAAAATTTCTGCCTTCACAAGCCAACTTTCATTATATTCATATTTTCCTTCTGTGTAGATAGTTGGATTTGAGTAAAAAACATTTACACGACCATCCTTAGGGTTTGAGTAAAAAGAATTGTACGAACCAATTACCTACACTTTTATATTGGAAATATTCACCCATAGTCCATAGGATATGTTTTGCATGGTAGTCCCTGTCCTCTTCCTTGGCAAGGTGAAGAAATTTATCATTCATTTCCTCAACAGTAAAATCATGCAAAAGAGGACATCCTAGATTATAAATTATGTCGTCACAATACCAAAATTAAAGTCATCAGGAGGCATATAAATATTTGTAAGTATTCCTATAAACACCTCTGCAATTGTCCCAAAGGAACTAGAACTATGCAGACCCATCTCCATTATACAATCCTCTCTTGATTGAATTACAATGTCCATTTTAAAGAACAATTCATCAAACCCAACGACAATAGTTAGAAGACAAGTTTGAACAATTAAGTGCCCCAATGGATCAATCTTCCATCCAATACGAGGTACAATGCCAAAATCCTTCTTAAGAATTATGTGCCACAAAGATTTTTGGTCTATCATGTCCATGCTATCTCATTTTGTCACACCTTACATATCAGTCTCTCTAGTTCATGTTCCTTCTTACTTAAAGTTAATAACACACTTTCTAGTTCTATTACTATTTCCAAGGAATCTTCTAGCTTTACTTTCAGTTCTGACAATTGCTCAAAAAATTCTTTTGCTTTCACTACTAAATTTGGGTGGAAATTCTGATGACGGAATCCGACGGAATGGATAAATCGGAAAAAGTGTCGGAAGTTAGATGTATTTTTTTGTTTTTGGTTTTGGTTTTTTTCTTCTTCTAAAATCTTGATGCTCGTTAAATATTCGATACTAGCTTGTTAAAAATCGAATATTCGATAGATTGTACTATTATGTTGATTATCCGATGGTTTACTATAATCCCTCCTGTCGTATATTATTCGATGTGTACTTTTAACGTCGAATATCCAACACTGTATCCAATATGAAAATGTGTTGTCCAATTTTCGACAAATGGAAAATAACCATTGCATAACATTCAATTCCACCATTAATGGCTTTTTTTGGCTCCCAAAAGCCTCTTCTATGAGTTATGAGGTTCTATTTATAAAAAGGGTGGGGTGACCCTTGACATTCCCCTTTGACTCTTTGACTACCCTCATGACCCTTCAACTTCTTTACAAATAACTCTACATTACATAGTGACTATTCACATTCCACTAATGACACTTGGAATTTCACTTACAACATATTTACAAATAATGTACATTTTCCACAAAATAGGCTAGAGTTAGTCTAACAAGACAAACACTATGACTCAGAAGCTTGGGGAAAGACCAACTCGGCAACATCCTCTTGATGATCTTTGGCGACACGCTAATACCAAGATTCGTACTGCGCTATGGTGTCCCCATACTATTTGGCGATGTATTTCTAGAAATAGACTCTTGCCTGCATGGCTTCTGGGTATATGTTCCTGGAACCTTTGTCCAAATAATCTTGAAGAATGCGCAACATTGTCTTGGGTATGACAAGACCACCAATGTACCTCTGCATGTTTTCTGCACTCAGTTGCAAGTCATCACTGGTGGCCTCTTGTATCAATTGCTTCATGTACCTATCAAACTCCAACTGGAATTGGTTCTTATCAATGGATTGGGTGAGGAAACTAATTGAAAATATTGTGTGTGTCCTCACCATGATATCCAGACTATTGAACATACGAAGCCTGTATGGTATTAATGAATGGAGGGAGCTTCTTATATTTATAGATCAACATTTGGATCCATGCTTTGTGTAGCTCTGCCCACGACTTCATCATCTTATGCAAGTAAAGTGTGGCTCCCTTGTATTTCATTGTCCATTATTGTACGTGTGCAATAGCAACATGTATGTACTTGAGAGTTTGGACAATATTTATGCACCACTACTAAAAAACATATACATGGATAGCTACCTTATGCATGGTGACAAATCCATCATAAATTTTCCGCATGGTGGTCTCAAGAGTTGATACTTCAACAAGTATCACTTTCCTCATCTTTGCCATTGCGGATTATTCTGCCCTCTGCCTTGATGCTTGCAATTCCTTTGCCATCTAATCATTCTCTGCTAACAAGAACTTGACATTTGAGCTTGTGGTTTCTACATAAGCCTTAGTATAATTAGTTATGGCAGCTGGATGCTTTCTAACATCTGACACTATCACCCTTTCCTTCATAAATGCAGGTGATGCGTGATCATTTGGTAAATGATTTCTTTGTGATTTTACAATATTTTGTTGCAACTCATTAAAAGATATATTGTACACATCCATCACCAGATCATCATCAAGGAGAATAACCTATCCTTTCTCGCTCTAGATTGCTTCTGATAGTGGAGGTGGTGGAGACTACGGGATGACCTTGGATGCTCTCAGTATGAGGTCGATATCTTGGTCTTGTGGCTCCTGTGCCAACTCCATGTCCATCTCTTCAACCATTTTCCCAATCTACTGAGCAGTTCACAATCCTACAACTGCTCACCTTCTTCTTCATCTACTCATTGTTTTGACTCTTCAACCTATATTGGTGCAATTTTCTCTGTCATTACGCCTATCCCTTCTTCTTGTTCCTATTTCTGCTTCTCTTCCCTCTCTCTCCTTCTTAGTTCCTTCTCTTCTTTCAATGTCTTCTATGTTTTCTATAACTTCCTTTCTTCTTCCTCCGACCTTTTCTTTTCTTTCTTCCTTTGCTCTACTCTCTTTATGTGATGCTGCCTCTTTTCATCCACTACCAAAGTTTCTTTCTCAACGATATGATCTTCTTTGAACTTGTAGCTTTGCTCAACCTCCGAGTTATTAGAAATATTCCTCTTGCCTTTGTCCTGTGCCAGTTTACTGCTTAATGTTGTTGTTGTTGTTGCTTCCTGTGGTGGTGCTACTTGTAGATTAGCTTTCCATTCTATAACCATGTTGAACGATTCATTAAGCTTGGAGGAGTTGTACCAATCTCTCCAAGGATCTTCCTCTGCCCAATGAAATGTCCAGTGGATCCATGGATAATACACCTTCACACAGTGTTACTTTCATATATAGTGGGGATCATACAAATTGTAGTCTTTGGTGCCAAACTCAAACTTTTCGAAGTCTTTGGCCTCGACATCCACATCCTTCAAACTCCTAATCTCATACAATCCAATCCACAAAGGAAGAGCAAGTCATGGTGCCTTCTTCCTCCTATGCAACCCTGTTGATAACCTTGTGGAGATGTGATATGCAACCTCTTGCATGACCAAATTATCCTTGGCAAACCTTGGTAGCACATGTAGATGCTTCTCTCTGCCAAAAATCCTAATGAAGGTGTTGTCGGGTGAGACATACCAATATGCAATGTTAAGTATTGCCTCCATCGCTTCTCGGGATATGCAAGGTGGATCCTCTTCAAAGATCAACTTGTAAACCGAGATGGTCAAATGGTCAAATAACCTCACCATGAATCCTCAGTAGTTGAACTCGGAAAGAAACTTGCAATAAATAATCATGGCAATCTCTGATGGTGTCCATGTCCAACCCATGCCATGAAAATGATGTTGGGCACATATTGCATGAAGTAGGTATGCATACATATAGAATCTCGCTTGCTCATCCTTGGGTGAATTCTAGGAATTAGTCACATGTGCTTTTACCTGAAGACCAATAGATCTAACTATTTGAATGGCCTTTCGTCATTCACCAATTGGTCCAACACAACCACCCAATTCTGTGGAAAGGTCTTTGTGCTCTCTTGACTATAAAAACAACATGCAAAGATGATCAATAGTTGGTAGGAATTTCTAAGTGACTTAGCCTTGTAAACATGATTGTGTGTTGATATGAACTTCGACAACCCTTTCACCTAACGCTTTATGATGTCTTTAGTATTCACATTCCTGTGGGTGGAATAGAAAAGTGCATCCATGCGATTCACCGGTTGAGGTAGGTGATACATCTGATGATAATTCTCCGTCCTAAAGGTAGCGTTCCACTAGCACTGCTGAATTTCATAGTATTGGGATCTGTATGTGAGACAATCCAATGAATGATGCCTTCACATGGGAAGGCAGGGTACCTGCTTGAAACTTTATGTAAGCCTGACCAATGGATGTTGACATAGACCTACCGATCTTCTAGATCTTCCTTGAAGTTCCCTGCAAAGATATCCTTGCTTTCCTACCATGTTATCTTCTTTCCCTTTTCTATGAACAATTGTGTGTCCGCATAGATGGGAAAGTTTAATGCCACATGTCCAACTGCTTCTCCAATTATACTCTTGACAGTATCCTTTGATGCAACTTTATTGGAAGGCATGTTACCTGTATTGGTGACAAGATGCTTTGTAGAAAATCTTGTAGATTCACAAGCTAATGCAATTTGCTAAAGCAAGAGATAAGAATCTACTTCTACTCTTTACAGTGGGAGCCCATAAACATTGAGAAAACAATAATCAATAGAGGAAGAGAATCAAAGGCACATAACACAATAAATATCCAGGGGAAAGCCACAAATCAAAACCCCACTATCTGTTTTGTATTAATTTGGAAAATCAAGATGAAATTACAATGATTTTTCTCTCTAGAACAATCCCAGCACTCGACAAATTCAATCTACAACTCATAAGCAAGGACAAAGCTTAGCCAATTCACAAGCTCTCCAAGTCTCTATTCCAATATGTAATTCCTATGAAGGATAACTTGTATTTAAAGGGAAATAAAGCCTCTAAAAATAGCATAATCCATCAAGGATCAATTCCTGATTGCATGCACTATCAGTGCAACTCAGAAAAATATAAAACAAATAGTACACTATCCCTGCACTCTAGTCTCAACTGGGTCTTTCTTAGAATCGACATGCATGAGTTTCTGATGAGTAAATATTCAGTTAACTAGAGTAGCACTTTTGGAGTTCATTAGTGTTGCCACTGACTGTTAACTCACTATTAGTTCTCTCCATTAGTCTGACAACTAATTTAACTGAAATGACTCATGAAACTGAGTCTTCTATTTTACAATTCACAATTAACTCACGCAGGACTCCTACAAAGTAGGGAGAACATATACTTCCAACTCAAATTTCCTAAGTTAAGTAAGTTTAATAAACTTAATTTAACTATTCTAAGTTGCTATGAGAATAGAATTCGAATTTAATTCATAGTTTAATTCAAGGACAAATTAAACTAGAATTTCTTGTTAGCGTTTCTCAACACTCCCTCTCAACAACAAAGGGATTATCAGCTACCCCGATCTTGTATCTGTGGAACTTGGATTTACATCTTGACAATGCCTTTGTCAAGATGTCAGCATCTTTCTCCTCCATGGGAATGTAATCTAACAACATGATCCGCCTTAATACACAATCTCTAAGATGATGATACTAGATATCAATATGCTTGAACCAATCATGAAAGATTGGATTTTCAGAGAGTTTGATACAACTTTGATTATCACAATAAATCACTGTTGGATCCATCTTCTAACCAAACAAACCAACCAAGATCTTCCTCATCTAGATAGCCTCACATGTTCCCTGAATTGCAACCATGTACTCTGCCTCTACTGAATTGAGTGAAATAGATCTTTGTTTCCTGCTGTACCAAGAAACTTCTGCTGACCCAATACTAAATATCCATCTTGATGTGCTCTTCCTGTAGGATGGACTCCTTATCCAATCTGCATCGGTGAAGCCTTGAAGCTTCACTCCCTCTATCCTTCTGTACCATAAACCAAACTGTGTAGTGCCTATGAGGTATCTCAATACATGCTTTTCCACCTTCTATTACAACTTGGTAGGCCTAACCATCGCTTGACTAAGCTGGTTAACTACATAGCACATATCAGTCATGTGTTTACCAAGTACATGAGTGAACCCACAAGCTGCCTGTAAACAGTAGCTTCCACTACTTCCCTTGAAGTAGCATCATCCTTCCTCCAGTTACCAGCTAGAGGAGTCTCCATGGGTTTACTTCTCTCCATTTGGAATCTCCTAAGTATCTTGTTGGCATACTTTCCTTGAGATACAAACAAATTCCCATCTCCCTACCATACCTCCATGCCAAGAAAGTAATGCATGAATCCCATGTCCTTCATCTCAAAGTCTCTTGCAAGGTCCTCCTTACAACATTTGATGAGCTTCTCATCACCTGTCAGTATAAGATCATCTACATAAAGTAGAACGATCAACAACTTACCTTCCACCACTATGTGATATAAGTTCACATCTGCTTCAATCTTTGTGAAGCCCAACCCAGTGCAGTATCTATCTATCCCAATGTACCAAGCATGGGGTGCTTGCTTAAGCCCATACAATGCTCTCTTGAGTTGGCACACATGTGACTCATGGTCCAAGGTTTCAAAACCTTTGGGTAGCTTTATGTACACTTTTTCCTCAATCATGCCATTGAGGAAGGAAGTCTTCACATCCATCTGATGGATCTTCCAACCCATTTATGCTGATAGTGCTAAAATAGATCTGATTGATGAGTACCTTGCAACAAGAGTGAAGGTCTCATCATAGCCAATCCCCTCTACGTGTGAAAAGCCACGGGCCAGAAATCTAGCCTTATGCTTCTCCACACTACCATCTGCAGCTTGCTTTACCTTTTAAATCCAACAAGATCTCACATACGACTTGTCCTTTGGTCTCGGGACCACATCCCAAACACTGTTTTGAACTATGGAGTCATACTCCTCCACCATCGCATCAACCCAAACTGGCTGCTACACTGCTTCCTAAAAGGAAGATGGCTTTATCACAACACATGCACCCATAAGTTCCATGTATCCATTATACCTCTCTGGTGCCCTCCTCTATCCGCCCTGAGAAGAGGGTTCTCCCACATTCTCCTGTGCATCATCCAATAATCTGTCAACCTCTCTAGTGTGCTTTCTTCCCTATCTGGAAGACTTTGCCTGAGTGGATATCTCCACTCCTGGTACCTCTACATGTGGTTGCTCCACATTAATCTGAGGCTCCTCAACCTTGGGAGCTAAAAGCTCCTCATCTGCATGTAGCTCAAGCTCCCTCTCAAGGGATACTCACATGGCCTTCTCATCGAAATTGATATCCTTGCGAACCAATGTCATCCGACTGGTTGACATGCACACCTGATAGTTGTAGGGCATATCAGTGTACCCCATAAATGTCCCTAACTCTGTTGTTGTATCAAGCTTCTTCTGTGTATCTTTGGTCACGTGGCAATAAATCGATGACCCAAAAATCCTGAAGTGACCAACATATGGCCTCTTACCAGAATAAGCCTCCTATGGTGTCTTCATCTCAAGTATCCAATGTGGGCTACGGTTCTAAACATAAACCGTTGTGTTTCATGCCTCAACCCACAAGTGTAGTGGTAGATCCTAATCATGCAACATCGCCTTTGTTTCCCCTACAATGCTCCTGTTATTCCTCTTGGAAACCCCATTCCGTTGAGGGTATGGGGTGCCGTCAACTCTCGTTTAATCCCTTCCACTGCACAGAAGTTCTTAAACTCATTGGAGACATACTCACCATCGTTATCACTTCGTAGAGCTTTAACCTTCTTGCAAGATTCTTTCACTACCAATTATTTGAACTCACAAAACTTTGTGAAAGTTTGATCCTTTTTCTGCATAAAAAATACCCAACATTTACGAGAATAGTCATCAAGAAATATAACATAATACTTGTGTTTGGCCTTGGATGTTGTCGAGAATGGTCTTCACACATATGAATGGACTCTCTCCAGAATAGACTCTGCTCGACTATCTCTCTCTCCAAAGGAAGACTTGGTGTATTTTCCCAAAGTACAACCCTTGCATGTATCAAATTTCTCAAGTGTACCTTTGGGAAGACTGGTAGAGATTTGCTGCAATATCTTCAAAGCCCCATGATGCAAGTGGTTCAATCACCTGTGCCACAACTAGCTGACGTATCGGCTCAACATCTTTTCAACTTTCGAACTCAAAGCAACACAATCCTCTACCTCTATCTTATAGAGATTGTGAAATTGAATCCCTATCTTCTTTACTTGGCCCATGGCTATGTGTCAAAGGAACGAATTTCCTTTCAAAATGATCACATCATAACATCTATCCTCAAGCATGGCAGAAGATACCAAGCTCTTCATCAGTCCGAGTACATTCATAAAATTCTTCAAGGTGAGTGGATCTGCATGCTACCTTTGAAAAGTAATAGTTCCCACACCAATAACACTATACTTACCATCATCACCCATCTTGATATGCATCTTGAGATCTTTCTCCTCCAGTTCACTGAATAACTCTTTGTCGCCAGTCATGTGGAAAGAAGATCAACTGTCTAAGTACCAAACACTTCCCATCATTGAAGAAACCATGCATACGACGAGGGAAAAGTCCAATTCAAATTGGGAGGGAAAAGCCTCACCCTCCGCTCCTCTTGAGGACTTCTCCTTAGACTTCTTCAATGGACAATTTGTAGCAAAGTGACCCATCTTGTGACAATGAAAGCATTTAACTTTTGTCATGTCCTTCTTCTTACCTCCATGATAAGAATATGATTTGGAATGAGAAATTTTACCTTTCCCCTTCCTCACCTTAATCACTAAGGCACAATTCTCTTCATCATCAATCTTTGATGAAGAGCCATCATTGGTGTTCCTCGTTATCTCATCCTGCATCAAATCCGACCATACTCGTTCCCAATCTGGCAGCTTCTCTCGACCATTGACAGAGTCCTAGTAAATATGCCAACTCTCTGGGAGTCTAAGAAGAGAAAGAATCACCATATCCTCCTTGGAAACCATGATTCCAACACTTCCAATTTTATCCTGACATTGAGTGAACTTGGTCAAGTACTTTGGAATCATCTCACCTTTCTCCATCTTGATTTTACGAAGTTTATCCTTCAATGCCAACTTCCTTTGATCACTTCTATTATGATACAAGTCTGCCAATGTTTTCCACATAGAATGCGGGGTTTCCTTTCCATGGAGACTCGAGACAATATGATCTCAAACTTCCTCAAGGATTATCTGCCTTGCGTTCGCCACACACTTCTTCCACTCGGCCAAGTTCTATGCATACGTAGCTACTGGCTTAGGGACTTCTTGATCAATGAAGTCCTTCAAGCAATTATCTTCTAGCATAACCTCCATCCTGTTCCTCCAGGCTATAAAATTAAAGTTGCCTTCCAAGGCATACTCAACCCTCAACCCATGGAATGCCATCTGCTGATCCTGAAGTATGTATGCAAATTTGACTTTCACATGTAACCCAAAAACTCAAAAATTTGAAATCTCGTCCTGAACTATGTATGCAAATTTGACTTTCACATGTAACCCAAAAACTCAAAAATTTGAAATCTCGTCTAGAGAGATTATTTAAATCAATGATATCTACCTCATCTAACTCCGATTCAACCGAAATTTATTTATTTATTTTTTTTTTATTTTTTTTATTTTTTTTTTTATTTGGGTATCTTTTCCCAAGGAATCCAGATTTGAAATTTGTTTCTAAAATTTTTTCACAACAATTCTGAGATATTCTCTGCAAACTCTTGGCCCAAAAAGCAATCTTGCTCTGATACCATGTAGAAAATCCTGTAGATTCACAAGCTAATGAAATTTTCTAAAGCAAGAGACAAGAATCTAGTTATACTCTTTACAAAGGAAGCCCATGAACATCAAGTAAACAATAATCAATAGAGGAAGAGAATCAAAGGCACATAACACAATAAATATCTAGGGAAAGCCACAACTCAAAACCTCACTATGTGTTTTGTATTAATCCAGAAAATCAAGATGAAATTACAATGCTTGTTCTCTCTAGAACAATCCCAACACTCAGCAAATTCAATCTCCAACTCATAAGCAAGGTCAAGGCCAAAGCTTAGTGAATTCACAAGCTCTCCAAGTCTTTATTCCAATGTGTAATTCCTATGAAGTCTAACTTATATTTAAAGGGAAATAAAGCCTCTAAAAATAACGCAATCCCTCAAGGATTAGTTCCTGATTGCATGCACTATCAGTGCAACTCAGAAAAGTCTAAAACAAATAGTACACTATCCCTGCACTCTAGTCTCAACTAGGTCTTACTTAAAATCGACATGCATGAGTTTCTGATGAGTAAATATTTAGTTAACTAGAGTAGTATTGGTGGAGTTCATTAGTGTCACCACTGACTGTTAACTCACTATTAGTTCTCTCAATCAGCTTGAGAACTAATTTAACTGAATTGACTCATGAAACCGAGTCTTCTATTTTACAACTCACAATTAATCACACTAGATTCCTACAAAGTAGGGATAACATATACATGACTTCCAAAAGACTTCCAACTCAAATTTCCTAAGTTAAGTAAGTTTAATAAACTTAATTTAATTATTTTAAGTTGCTATGAGAATAGAATTCAAACTTAATTCACAGTTTAATTCAAGGACAAATTAAACTGGAATTTCTTGTTGCCATTTCTCAACATGCTCAACAACTGTTGTACCTGGAGACAAAGAGGACACTCATGGCATGCAAATATTAGCTTGAACCAAAATCACTTCAAGAACAAACCAAGCAATAAACTAGGAAACTACTGGGAAGGATTGCACAATTCTGGCTCTTAGAGGTCACTGATTGCTAGTTGGATCTGTGCATTGCGCAGTCCCAACTGCCAGTGGGGAGGTGATGCTGATTGGAACTGCACAATGCGTAGTTCAGTCTGGTTTTTGCTGGGTGGGATTGTGCATTGCGCAGTCCCAACTGCTAGTGGGGAGGTGATGTTGACTGGAACTGCACAATGCGTAGTTCAGTCTGGTTTTTGTTGGGTGGGACTGTGCATTGCGCAAACCCAATGGCCAAGGCTTCAGGACTGGCTCCTGGAACTACATAGTGTGTATTTGGAGCCATGAATTGGTAGCCTCTACGTAATTCCTGGAGCCAGGGTAGAGCCTTGAGATCCAGAAATGCGAAATGCATGCCAAGGAGGAGCAAGATCCATGCCAAGGAAGCTAGATTTGCCTAATGGCAACATGAAAATGAGTAGATATGAAAGTATAAGTGAATTTTGGTGCAGATATGAGTGAATAATGATGCATGCAATCAAAAAAGGTGAAAGAATTGTTCAAACTGAAGAACAATGAAGTTTGTCGAGAGAGTCACCGCAACAACAATCATTAGTGCAAAAACTGTGTAATGCATGCGATACTTAGGGAAGGAAATGAGAAACTTAAAACAACACTTCTACAATATAAAAATAAAATAAAAATGCCAGCAGTTGTTCAATAAAATAGGTAAAACAACACTCTCACAAGCCAAGGAAACAAAAGCAACAGAAAAAGCAGAAAAATACTAGCAAAGCAAGACTTACCTAGAAATGTTGTGATGATTGTGCCAAAGGTTCCTAGATCTCCTCGAGAATACCAAAGCTCCAATATCAAATTTGAAAATGAGCTCTAGCGGTGTCCATTAAATAGATTGGGTTGATTTAGGGTTTATGACATGAAAGCCAAAAATATAGGAAAAAGCAACACTTAGCAGCAGTTTCTAAAATAACTCAAGTGCCACCTCTAGACTACTAAAAATAGATCCCTATTTTCTAGAGGTGCTTTTTTGCTTTTTAATTTTTTTATTTTTCGGGGAAAATCTGCCATGCATGCTCAGATAGATTACGCAGTTGTGGGGAGAAGTGGGCAACTCATTGACACATGCATCGGGCAACTCCTGAGGGAAATATTTTGCACAATTCCTGGGTTGAGTGGCTCTGGCTGCCTCTCATGCTCTACGCAATTTCCCAGCTAAAGGTAGGTTGCCAATTGGGTCTGTGCAATTTTGGAGCCAAAGTTCATTATCGGCTTGAATTGTTCATTTCCCAAGAACAAGGCTAATTGACCTCAAAGATTGTGCAGTTGACTAAGGCAGGCCTAGAATCAGATTGCAACCAAGTCAAGAGATCAACTTGTGGTTTGACAACAAAGAAAGTAAGCAAACAAAAGATACAAAGAAAAAGATAAATCTCAATGAAAGAACAAGTACATGGGTCTGTGTGAGATAGGCTGCTAGGATTTTAGAAGGGAGGCTCAAAAACTAAGCATAGGAAAAAAATTGGAGGGTGGTTTTAGCCACTACAACATAACCTCTTTCTGAAACAAAAATTTAGAACTACTAGAAAAAATTCAGAACCTTTGAGAAACAGAATTTGGGAACCCCTCTAATGAGTTTTAGATTCCCTTTTATAGGGAGAGAGGGGTTGAACAAAAATTACAAAATATCTCAAAATTCTCCAGCTGTCTAAACTACCAACTATTTGAGCATGTGAATGAACTAGTTGTCCTAATGATTCGATAACAGACTTGATTCTTTTCTTGAAAATGGAAAATTAACAAAACACGGAAAACGTGAGTTGTCATGATTGACACAATGAAATATCTCCAATGTCAATTCCTATGATTTCCTCTGCCATTGTATTCCTCCATGGTTACTCGCCAATTTGTTTGTCGCTTTCTCCCTTTAACAACCTGAATCTCCCCTTTTTGGAGCTGGATGTGGTCGAGTGTGGTGGCGTTAGGGGTGTTTTGCAGCTGAGATGTTGACTCATCCACCTTTATCACCTTTCTACTACACTATTGAGGCCCAATACATCTCTTATCACTACCATTGCACAACTTAGGAGCCACAACAACTCGTAACTTCATTTACATTATGAAAAAATGAAATTTTGATTCTTAGATCCTTATTGCTCATACACCATAGAACTAATGCCTAAAACACGATATTTACGCTTCGGTGCTAAATCTTCTCTTTACTCTGGGTTCTTTGGATCTCTCATGACCATGTGTCATTCTGCATCGAAAGCCTTCTCATTAGAACTTTTTCATAATGAAATTTCAAAGGAATTCCAAAAACTATGATCTCCGACATTTTCCATAGCACCTGGGTGCTCTACCCTCTCTAGGCCCTTCGTCCTCTAAGTCCTCATGACAAAATTCCACTTAACATCAGATCCACTTCATTAGATCGACACTTTAAAAACAATTTGACAGGAGTTACGAAAACTCCATCCACTAAAAAACCGACCTCCACAATGACATCACGTTGTTCTCATTATCTCCATGTGGTGCCTCGTTAGTGATGAAACATGTCACCTATATTTGAGCCATTGAGACCTCAAAAATGCCAAAACTGACTTCCACGTGTCCACCACGCGACCACATAATGATGACGTCATCTGCCTCGTTATCTTCTCAAAGCCAATCATCTGCTGCCATGTGTCTTCTTAGAGGAGAGAGAAAGGGTCCTTGGTTTTGTGATGATTTCCTTTGTATTTCTATTCTCCTCGCACTTCAGTGCTTATAACAAATTTCCAGTTTTTAAAGAGTTATGAGGTTTCGATCCCCAAAGTTCTAAAATGATCAACCCTCCAAAATTCGGGTTCTAATGTGGCTTCATTCCGATTACATGCTCTGACATTCAATTTCAGGTCCGCATTTTAAAGAGACTACCGAGGTCCCTTATGCTCTGACCTTCGATATCCTGAAGTCCCGATATGCTTCTTGTCGGTCCTTTCATTATCGAGTTCAGATATGATCGACTCCTAAATTTCGATCCTACCATTTGATTTTGGCCTCAGATATTTCAACCTTCCTTTTCATTTCCCTTTAGCATATTTACATAGCACCTGTCCTTCTTTGTACCAGGGATAAAAGTAGGACCATTTGGAACAAATAAAATATGGTATGACATGTGTAAAGATTAGCTCGATTGGGGACAATGCATTGCAAGCAATGCATTGAGAACCTGTAGATTAGTGCCTTCACCATCGGGCATAAATTCATTTTATTCAAGTACAAAAAAAAAACAGAAGCAGTAAGAACTTAAAGTATTACCGATATGTACAATGGCTCACCGGTATATACAATGGGTTAAAATGGACCTCCTTAATTCTGTAAATAAAGCTTGAGAAACTGCCCATTCATAGGTCGTTCAAGCGCCTCACCATCCACATTTTCTAGTAAGAAGGTGTTGTTTCCTTTGGCTTCAGATATCTTGAAAGGTCCAAACCACAAGGGATCAAACTTTCTATGTTTTCCTTTTTCCACTCTCCTAACATCCTATTTGAGTACCAAATCTCCTGGTTGTAAGGATCTGTTCCTTGCCTTTTTGACAAAAAGAGCCTTCACCTTTTCCTGGTATTTAATAAAATTATGAAATACTTGTCCTCTGTTTTCTTGCAATTCTACGAGCTGATTTGTTCTCCTGATCAGAGGATTGGGCTCCTCCTCAAAATTCTGTAAAATCTTAGCCATTGGCATGGTTAGTTGGATAGGGAAAATTGCAACCTTACCATATACCAATTCAAAAGGAGACTTCCTAGTTGACCTGTTGGTAATAACCTGGTTAGCCCATAGAGAAAATTTTAGTTGTGAGTCCCAGTTTTTATGTTTTTTCTGATACAGTCTTTTTTAGAATCCTTCCTAAAGTCTTATTTGAAGACTCAACTAACCAATTTCCCTGTGGATAGCAAGTGTGGAGTGTCCCACGATGATGTTGTACATTTGGAAAAAACATAGAAACTTGGCGAATTTAAAAACTTGAGTGTTATAAGGGATAATCTTCCTTGAAAACCAAATCTCACAAGGATATTCTCCTCCATAAACTTAATAACCACTACATTGGTTCCATTTCTTGATAGAATGGCCTCCACCCATTTCGTGAAATAATCAGTGGCTATAAGTATCCACTTGTGTTGACCACTAGATGGTGGATATCTTTATCCAATGAAGTCTATCCCCCATTGCCTGAAGGGCTCCTCCATAAAAACAAGGATTAGGGGGAGGAGTGCTAACTTCTACTTCTCTATGAAAATATGACATTTCTCACAAGCTCAAACATATGTATGCACCTCACTGAATAATTTGGGCCAATAGAAACTAGCTTTGAGGATTTTATGAGTTGTGGCTCTCCAACCGTAATGTCCCCCACAAACATAGCTATGGAATTCATTAATGAGCTTGTGAATTGCCTCTTCTACCAAGAATAATAGAAAAATTCCCATTGGGCCCTTCCAATACAACTGCCCATTTGATATAACAAACTTCTGAGCTTATAGCCTCAAGTCACTGTATTTAACTTTGTCAAAATTCACTAGGCATTTTAGAAAAAAGTAAATAATGGAAAATATACTTATACAACCTTGAGGCAAGGTACTTCATTTGAATTTTTTGTATTGAGGTCTCAATATTGTTCTGTTCCTTTTCTATTCCATCTTCTCCTTCCTTTTCTGCCAGCAAGTTTATACCCATGGCTTGGAATTTATCCTCTGTCAATATTTTAGATAATCCTTGCCCCTTGATCAACTTAGGATCCATCCTGCCTAGGCCTCAGCAATCTTCCTCCATAGGTATACACAAGGATGTCATAAAGGGATGAAGGACATCTCAAGAAGGAAACATGGGTTTCCTATGACTTGGGAGTGTAGAAGGCACAGGGATTTCTTCATACTTGATCAGGGATGTAATCAACTATAATATCAATATCTAATATTTTCTTCTCCTTTAGGCCTTCCCATGGAGGTCTATTTATACTTCTCCATGTTAATTTTTCAGTTGGGAAATAGTTGGGCCACGAGCTACAGTAGGTGAGTACCTGTAAACTCTGCCCGAATTTAAAGAGATTATATATTTTTTAATGTTTTAACACATATACACACTTCGGGTATAGACTGACCCGTGTGTACACGCTTTTTATATAGGGAAAAACAACGTATGGGATTTAAAACATTGTTTTTTATAATCTGGACCAAGTCTAGCAGGGAAGGGTTGCCCTAGGCCATAACACAGAGCATCAAATCTACCAAGGGTGGTAAATGGTGCTATAACAGATGCCCCCTAATATATGAGTTCAAAAGGGGTACATGATGGCCGAAATGTATTAAGAGTATAGAAGGAATCATGCCAAGACCTAAGAGGAGTTCACCAAATTTCAGCTTGCCAAGCAAATGGAAGAGATCAGAAAGAAAGTTGTTGTCTAAGGTGGCCATACCCATACTTAGAAATAAAGCATGTCTGCATATCAAATACAAATGCAGATCCAATATGTATACAAGTATAAAAGGATTGAAAGTACATAATGGATCATCTGATCATATCCATAGAAGTACATGTCTCAATATCACATATAAGAAACTGATCAATGATAAAGTATAAAGTTGATCACTGAAGTCATAAAGTTGAACCAAAAAGTACCAAGTCAAATAGTGGAGCAAATGGTACTACACGCAAATCGGGTGCCAACATATAGGATGTCGTGGTAACGAACTGCAACATATAAAGCAGATGGTGTCACTCGCAGAAACAGGAGGGATTGGTAAGTGAACCAACAAATGTTGATGCAAACCCGAGGTCTTCACCGATTGTCGTGGTACATTTCTACATAATGGGAATAAATGATATGAAGTCGACCATGTGAGAAATAGTTTGATCATCGGTCATTGATGTATACCGTTAACAAACACGAGACTATTCATCGATAATGATGATAAGAGCCAAGGTACCCAGTACAATCTAACAAGTGTGAATAAATGAGCCGAAGTCAAGCACTTGGAAGAAATTATCAATCAGGAGACAATGACGTTTTCCCACTATCGATAACAAAGGAGTCTACCACTGATGATTGCAAACCCTAAGGTACTTCCAAATGGACTTTAGACCTTGTTCCCAGAGCAATGATCTGAAGTCGATGGGAAAAGATCTGTTGGAAGGAAGACATTAAGGCATCCTTCGTCAATCCAGTGTGAGTGTAACCCATAGGCCAATAATGTGGAAGGAATCAGATGAAGAAAGAGGTAGTAACCAAACTGAAGCATGTTTCTGACATACACAAGATGTAGCTAGTGCACGATAGAAACCCTCTAAACCAACCAATAATGAAAGCTGGCACAAAGGCGGGGAATCCACCAATAGGGTCAAATGGAAACCAAGGTACTGCACGAATCCCAATGTGTGATAATGAAAGCTGATGTCGAACACAAGGGAAACCACTTAGTCAAAGACCCATGATACTGACCGATGTTGAGCACAAGGTGACCTATCAAATGAAAATAGGGCCAGGGTGTGGCTTTAGGTCTACTCTTAGAGCAATTTGTCGTAGTCGATAAGAGCAAGACCCGCCAGCAAGAAGTCAATGGAGACCTTCTCAAACCAACACAAGTGAAGAACCAAATAGCTAATGTGATAGTAAACATGACTCTGACAAATTGGGATGGCCAACTGAAGATAAGTCAAGAGACAGCACAAAAAGGCCGACTCAGGTTTACTTCCCTTGAACAAAAGCACGACCCAAATGTGACAATATGGCAGCATATGATAACTTTGTATAAGTTTGTCATGCAAGAGGCACAAACAAACTCTCCATATGATTGGAATAGGTAACCAACTAGAGGAGTATTGACTCAATAACAAGGTTAAGGCTCTCCTAAGTCAAACTAAAGCCCATACCAATGGAGGGAAGACTTAATTTTGAGTGCTTTATTCAAGGGCAACAAAACTGAATCAAGTTGCCATCAATCATGGAAGTAATGTCCCGTTCCCACTCTTTTTGGAATTATTTTTTTTGTCTTTTTCATATTTATAAATCTTGAAAAAAAGAATAAAAGAATGCCTATGTTACAGTGGAAAGAACAAGTGTCCAAATATAGATGCGCTAGTTCCCAGGAGGGGAACATTGCTATGCTCAGTGCAAGGTGACGATATTGGTAAATGACACTCAAAGGAACATTCTTTACACAGGTAAAAGGGTGTCAAGTTGCAGAGGCTAAGTGATTGCAAGGTTGATTTCGCAAAAGACATGGTCAACAGGTGGCTTAAACATGAGTCCAAGTGAAGTTGGCTTAAGGCCAAAAGGTACAAATGGTCAACAAGCAATGCAGCAGTACAACTCAAAACAAAGGAGCATCTAGGGTATAAATCCAGAAAAATAGTGAAGAAGTATAAGAATGAGGCTTCATCGCAAAGTCATGGCGAGACTAAAGAGGACTCTCGAGCCTAAAAAAAAAAATTCAGCATGGGTGCCAAGTGACAACAAGGTACTATCTAGGGCGCCCATGATAAGGTAGGCTCTACCACAAAAGTCATGACACTTATAAACAATGAGAAGGTTTTGTGTCATATCTTGGTGGGGTCGATCCTAAGGCCAAAATGGAAAAGGAAACTGATAAATGCAAAATGCAGGTGAAAAACCTAACCTATATGCCAGTTTCGAGAACCAATACTTGTCAGAGTGGATCAACCATAAAAATGCCCAAAGGAGCATTCCTTCAAGTTTTTTAGACATAATTAGGAACATTAGATGAGAAGTTAATACATCCCATATATAAACTTCAAATAAAATATTGTGTTATAGAATACAAAACTTGAAAATGCATACCTTATATGTACAATATGGTACAAGGAACCACGTAGCCTTGTGATTTAAGCATAATAATTCTTCAAGATAAGCCCCTCGAGGGGCTCAAGCCAAGGACTATTTTGGTAGTTAAAACTCATGGCTTTAAAAAGTTCCTCCTATGAAGTCAAATCAACTTCCGAGAAATCATGAGAACTACAAGGATCAAAAGAGGGAATTAAGGGGTCCCATATTCCCATAAAAGAAATCACTCGGTCAACTATCGGGACAAAGTCCTGAGAAGGAAAATAATAGTTCAATGGATCCTTCTCAGAAGCAAGTGAACATTGAGGATTCAATGCCAAATAGTTCACCTGTGGCCGGGTAAAGTCTGCTTGAACACTTGGAACATACCAAGGGGTATTCTATAATAAATTTGAATTAGGAGGGTGATTTTCATATGCAAGTTGATCAATAGTGACAATATTTATGTTATGAGGAAAACCCATCACTCGAAAGAGTGAAGACACCACAGCGTTCATATCATAGATAAAACCATGCCCGAGTAGCATATTAAAGTCTAAAGGGTGATCGACCACCATCATATCGACTAAGACAGTCTTCCCACCTAAAGTTATAGGCAATTGAGGAATAACACCCACAGATTCACCAAGTCTTCTATCATAGGCTAACAATTGACTATCAGTTGCCCATAACTTTAGAGAACCCAAAGCTTTCCAAGTCAAGGAGGATATAATACTTGCAGAGGATCCTTCATCCACCATACATCAATAGACATTTGAAGAGACAGGAATGCCCCCCAAACTAGAAGACTCTATACTAGAAATCAAGAAGACTTTGTTATTAGGCACTTCGCCCCCCAAAAGAGGAGTGGAATCAGTCAGAGATTGCACTGGCTTGACCACTTCATCAACCAATGGTTGATGAGACTATTGAGAAACCATAACATATTCAGGAGTAGAAGAACCTTCATAATTATACCATATCCTTTGTACCACTGAAATACCAGGGCACAAATGATCAAGATGGTCTCCCTTACATATATTACAAGGGAACTTAGGTTTAAAACTTCCACACCTAGGTTTCTTATCTATATCCATTCTGCCAACATGACTAGAAGTGGTTTGCGGAGAGTCCCTAACATGACTTGCAGAGGTTAGTGACTCTTTCCCAAGAGAGATAGGACTTGTGCCCGCTGCCCTACTCATAGAAGCTGACGAGTCAACAGAAATATGACTCACATAGGTAGATGACCCATTGTTATGACTTGTAGTGACTAGACTTATGCCCCCAGCATGACTTGCAACGGCTGAAATCTCATCTCCAACATGACTTGTAGAGGTTGGTGACGCATTGCTAGTATGACTTGCAGTGACTAGACTTATGCCCCCATCATGACTTGCAGCGGCTGGAAGCTCATCTCCAACGTGACTTCCAGGGGTTGGTGATGATTCATGGATAGAACTATTCTTCTTCTTCTTCCTCTTTCTCTTCTTTTTAGATCGCTTATTACAAGAGGGAGGATAAAGAGGAATCCTAGATTTCTCTTTTGAAGAAGATTAATAATTAACACCCATATGATGCCCTTGAAATAAAGCATTCATCTGAGAAGCTTCAAGAACATCTGTAATATTCGGAGTGGACCACAGCCAAACTGGTAGTCCAACATTCAATCCAAGAATATTCAAAGTGGCCATCAAGGGGGTACCAACGTTTCCAAAGAAGAGAAAAGCACAAGGATCCCCTTTTGGAAGGGTACCTTGGTTGGTCTCTGTTGAACAGGTAAATCCCCTCTGCGGACAGAGGCAATCCCACTAGCCCAAATGGGGTCTAGCAACAATCACACAACGCTAACACGCAGGTTCCTAATTGCAAATCAAATATCGATGATGAGGGCCTACCTGGATTCCAATGCTAGTACTTGTAGAAGATTCGTCGCTCCCGTTCCTTTGCTCCGGCTGGTCACAATCCCCACGATCCTCATGAACGGACACCTGCACATGCAAAGAACGACACAAATACAAGCATAAAATCCAATAGATGCAACTATATATCAGTCAAAAAGGATATAACTCAATCATCATTATAAAGACAATAAGATTGGAACCATAATGATAGTCATCTATTAATGAATAATAGGCAGAGAAAGATACAACCAAGGTTCTGACGTTGAACCTATTCTCTGGCTGGGCAAGCAGCTATGTATGCCTTGCAATAGACCTTCTCTCTCTCAGGATTCCGGCAGCATAACCTCCCTATGCTTCAAAACTCTTACTATCACTCTAACATTACTCCAGAACTCTTAGAACTTAGCAAAAACTAGCTTGTCTAATGCATGAGGACAGGCTTTTATAGATGGAGAAGGGAGGAAGATTCAATGTACCAGGACGCCCATTGTGGATTGGCATTATCTCCGAAAAGCTACTGAGGATAGGTGTCAAGGATAGATGATGACTCTCGACCTCTATCAAATGGATTTTTCCCTCAAAGGACTTCATGATCTGAGAGGAAAAAACATATGGGTGCGCGTTGGCCAAAAATCATTACTAAACTTAGTTGGCGCGAGCGTTGCTCTAGGACAGAGCGCCAATGGGCGCGCCCCCTTTTGAGGATCTCAGT
>APFE031429016.1:0-20091 GCA_000404065.3 Pinus taeda | reverse complement strand
AAATCATTTGACGGTTATCCATAGGTGACACATCTTCATCGAGTAGCCACTTTCGAGGTGCCACTCCTTTTAAGGTACAAGTTAACTTCAATATTCCCATATTTGAAGGCTAGATAGATGAAAATGTCGTAGATAAATGGTTAAATCAGTTGGAAGGATATTTTTCAGTTCATGACTTTTCCAATCGGGAAAAGGTTACTTTTTCACCTGTCAAAGCTTCCAGACACATCAAGAACTAGTGGTAAACCTACTGTGAACAAAAGGAGGAGAATGAACCCTCACTATTTTCAGCCGCACCCACTTGGGATTCTTTCTGAGACACCATCAAGGGACAATATTACCTTGTAAGGAGCTATGAAGATAAATACATAAAGTGGACCATGCTACTACACGAAAAGGACCAAGATGTGTCAGAGTTCACTAATGTTTTCCATACCGTTCGCAAGAAGCTGGGTATCAAGGATTCTGAGTGACATTCGGTACTCAAGTATCACAACTATCTACACAAGTACATCGAGGAAGAGATGGAGTTCCTGGATATTTCTTCTCTCTGCATGGCATACCAATACATTGTCAAGATTGAACAAAAGTTTAAATAGAGGAAGCAGGGCTTTGGATCTACGAATCCGAAGCAAGGAAAAGGTGCCCCCAAACCAAAGAGCAAAGGACATAGCCAAGATGGGTCTACCTAGGATAACCCACCGAAGCCGCAAGCAAAGAACAACACCATGAAGATAAGAAACGACAAGGGAAAATGGTGTGAGTTCCATACGAGCTCCAATCACAACAAAAGTGAGTGTCAGGCCAAGTAGTCACTCGTGGTGAAGCTGAAGGCCTCTGAATCAAGCACATGTTCCTACTCTGAGTCAGAAATCGATAAGAGGAATGACAAAGGGAAGCAGATCATTGATGCCAAGCCTAGTGCCACCATGACCACCACCAAGATCTAGAGAATGAGCCTAAAGATCTAGAGGAGGGGGAGCGCCTCCTCCACTCACAGATGTGGGTGAAGGGTTTTTCATTGTAGTTCATTATCAACAGCGGGAACCAAAATAACATCATCTCAGCAGAGGTCGTGAAGTGGCTAATCGTAAATACTACAACACATCCAAAACTATAAACCATCGGGTAGCTTCACCAAGGATGAGATATATGTGTGAGCCAACAATGTCGCCTTCCCTATAGCATCAATCCATTCACGGAGGAGGTATTGTGTGATGTTGATCCTCTTGAGGTTTGTGATGTATTATTAGGACAACCATACTTGTGGAAGTGACATGTTGTATATGATTCTAGACCTCACTTTGTGATTATTACTTTGACCAATACGTTGTACAGGATACCAGAGGTAGCCCCGCCTACTGCCATCTCTTTGATAACTACAATGCAATGTAGTAAGATCATTTCCCAGACAAGGAAATTTATTATACTTATGATTTTGCCTCAGGGGAAGAAGAAGGTTGTGGCCACAGCTTCCACATAGGGATCCTCTGCATAGTAGTAGTAGATGGACAAGGTATTGGAGGAGTACAGGGACATTTTCACCTCCTTTGCACTATCAGGTCAAGCACTCTATCGATCTGACCCCAGATGGGTTGCTACCACTATGTTCTGGATAACGATAAGATTAAGAGGTAGATTCAGGAATTGTTGCATAAAGGGTACATTAGTTCAAACTCATTACCTTGTGGGAGCCCGATTGTATTGGTACAGAAGAAGGTTGGGACCTTGAGACTCTGTATTGACTATGGGGCATTGAACAAGATCACTGTTCATAATAGGTACCCAATCCCACAGATTGGTGACCTTTTGGACCAGCTCAAGGGGCCAAATATTTCATCAAGATTGACTTTAATTTTGATTATCACGGGGTGCCTATCAAATCCTTTGATGTGTGGAAGAGTGCCTTCAAATCCAAGGAGGTCCTTTTCAAATGATTGGTCATGTCGTTCGAGTTAACGAATGTCCCCACAACCTTCATGAGATTGATGGATGACACCTTGTGACCATTCACCAATGCATTCATGGTGGTGTATTTAGATGACATATTAATTTTCAACCAAGGTGGGAAGAGAACCTCCACCATATCCGAAAGGTCCTTCAAACCCTGCGATAACGCAAGTTGTGTGCAAATTTGAAGAAATCACTTTTGGCATGACCCAAGTTCAATATCTGGGGTACATCTTTGATGAGTAAGGTGTGCATGTGAACACATCCAAGATATAATTCATTCGGGATTGGCCAACCCCAACCACTCTAATAGATCTCTACAACTTTCTGGGTCTTGCCAATTTCTAATGCATGTTCGTGTTGGGATTCTCTCATATCACTTAGCCTTTAAGTTAAGTCATTAAGGGCGGAGCGAAAGAAAAGTTTTTTTGGTTCAAAACAAAACAAAAGGAATTTTCCGAGTTGAAGCATCACCTCTGCTCTCCACGAGTGCTCACATTACCAGACCTGCAACAAGCATTTGAGATTGAGATAGATGCCTTCGACTATGCTATTGGTGCAATTATTATTTAGCAGGGGCATCCAATGGTTTACCATAGTGAGAAACTTTCACATATACCACTTACAACAAATAAATGTATTCCATTATGCAGGCCTATCGTCAATGAAAGAAATACATTATGGGGAAGGAAATGTTCATCCACACAGACCACCAACCCCTATAGTTCATATACACACAATGGAAGTTGCAGAATTATCACCATCATAAATTGTCCACCTACCTACAACAGTTCCATGTGAACATTAAGTATAAGAAGGGAAGCACCAATAATCTTGCAGACTACCTTAATTGACCACTAGTCATGACACTGATCACTGTGCTCGACTCCTGTGGGAACGAGACTTTAGAGTGGCCGCATATTTACGAAAGTGATCCAGAATTCACCAACACATGCGAGACACTCCTCAAAGGGAAGAAAATTCTAAATTTTCACCTTCAGGATGCACTGTTATGCCACCTCAGACACATCTGTGTTTCTTCAAGCGAGCATACCAATATGGTTTGGGAGGCTCACTAGAGTTGGATCACTGAACCTTTCAGAGTAGAGAAAATAATGGTAGTACTACAAAAGTATTTTTATTGGTTGAAACTTCATCACGATGTTGGGAAATAAATTAGATCCTGCACCACTTGTGTCATTACCAAACCAACCATCAAGAAGCAAGGAATATATACTCCTAGTCGACCTTGGGAATCTATCTCCATGGATTACATGTCAAGCCTCCCTTATACTAAGCACGACAACAACTACGTTTCCATGGTCGTGGACAGATTCTCTAAGATGGCCATCATGGCAGCCTATAAGAAGAGTATCATAGCAGAGGCCACTGCTAAGCTCCTCTTTGAGTGAGTGTGGGTACACTTTCGGATCCCACTGTCCATTGTCTCAGATCGAGACAACAAATTTCTGAGTGCATTTTGGTTAAGTCTCTAGTTGATACTGGATACAAAACATACTAATTCCATCGTTTTCCATCCCCAATATGATGACCAAATAGAGGTTTTCAATAGGATGATTGTACACATTCTGTGCATGTACAACTCAAAACATCCATGCACATTGGATGAAAGTCTCCCCTATGTCCAACACAGCTACAACAAAGCTCTCCATAGCTCAACGGGTCCCAACCCCTTTTAGGTAGGACTAGGATTTCAGTCATTATGTCCCATTGATGTGGTCATACTACTTTCAGCCACTCACGGAGATTCAACCCATGTCTAGTTTGAAGCCGATAGGGCTAAGAGATTCATTGAGTGCATTCAACAAATCTTCCAGAACGTCCATGATATATTGGACAAAGCCAATGCTAAGTACAAGTAGCGCCATGATTAGCATCGAGTGTTGCAAAAGTTAAAGATGGGAAATAAAGATTGCCTACATTCTCAGAAGGAACGCCTTGTTGGACCCCACTACAAGTTTAGATTGTTGAGATATGGGCCATACACCATCAGCAAAGGTGTCGGTGACAATCCCTTTGAGCTCAACATCCCACTGTTCCTTTGTCTAAACCCAGTGTTCAATGTAGACCACCTTCAGCCATACTTTACACCATTGTTGGACACATCTGACATTGCATAACAACTCACACCAAGAGAGCTCAACCCATACTGCATGGAATAGGCCACAACTAATCATCTCATGGAAAAACACGTCAGTAACACCCACCAACAAATGATCCAGCTATATCAAGTTGTGAAAGTAGGCCAACTCCTTGACCAGGGCAAGTGGTTCACTAGGGACCAAGTTCAACATAATTTCCTCACCTCATGGAGGCTCTACACTCAATGGGGACCATTGCTTCGTAGCGGGGGAGGAATGATGATCCAGATTTAAACAAGAACGCAACAAATTACAAATATAACCATGAATGCAGAGATGAAACAAAAATAATACTTCATTTCATTAATGTAAAATACTAAAATTTGCTTACAAACAACAATGGAAATAAACTAGCTCGGGTGATGGTAGCTTATCTCTTAGAAGAGATGTGGCGGCTACATGCCTCTCAACTGTCTTACAATGAGGCTTGAAGGCCTACTTATTGTCGAGGAATAATGGAAAACCCTAAACATCCAAAAAACTAACCCTAGCAAATGAAGCGCCAAACTATGGGCCCTGTTTCGGTAAATTGCTACATCAACTTCCTGGTGTCGTAACTTTGGCATATGATCTTTGTTTAACACTTACCATACCTCATTAGAAAGATATATCTTAGGAATACAACTTTGAGTGAGCAAAATTAGTCCATGGATCCATGTTGCTCTGAGTTTTCCCAAAAAACATCATTTAGGGCCTCAAAACAACTCCAGAAGTTCACAACCCGAAAAACCTACCAAAAATAGTAAATTTTACTACAATTAAGGAAACTGAAAAATTGAAAGAGACAATTGTGGGGGTCCAAGTGGGATAGGAGGGTGGCCACCAACATCCACCTAGATCATTCCTCCCCCCTTAGGATGTAATGGTCCCGATTGCGTTGAGTTCCTCCATGAGATGAGGAAACTTCTGCTGAACTTGGTCACTGGTGAGTTGTTTTGCAACCTCTGATGTGTCCAGTAATGGTTGCAAGCATGGTCGAGGGTGGTCCACATTGAACACTCAGTGCAAGAGAAGGAATGGGGGAATGTTGTGCTCCAAAGCATTTTTTCCCACAACCTTGGTAATGGTGTAAGAACCATGTTGGAGTGGTCTGAGCTTCTGATGGGCTCTTGTAAGGTGCTCTTTCTGCAGATGCAACCATACTTTGTCGCCCACCTTAAACTTGTGTGGTACCTGATGCTGATCATGTCGCTACTTGTACTTGGCATTTTCCATAATGGAGTGATGATATATCGACCCGTTGGGTAGAGGTGCTCTAGCAGTCAGATCGAATGAATGCTTGACCTCATAGTGCAATGATACTCATGTGGGTGAGGATAAGATGTTCCTATATTCTTTCATGACCGTATCCATTTGCTGTGCTTGCCGTGTGGAGGAACCCTTCGCAGGGGTCATGGATATGGCAACAATCTTCCCCTTACTTTGGGAGAACGAGACAAAAATTGAATTTCCTAGTCTAGGAGATGATCTTGCTGCATTTCTTAGCAGAGATCAAAGAGGTGGCAGTAAGTGGGGCCACCTCCGGTATCCTATATAATGAATTACACAAAGAAATAATAATAGCACAAGGCCTTGACTCATACATAGCATGTCGCTTCCACAAGTATGGTTGGCCTAATAATACATCGCAAAGATCAATAAATGCAACATCACACAGTGCCTCATTTGTGAAGGGCTTGATGCTGTAGGGAAGGTGACACAGATGGAGGACTCAGAGATCTCACCTTTGGTGAAGCCACTCGACGTTGTATGGCTGTGGGTGTGGTGTGGCCAGTAGGCCTAGCTGCTTCATGACCTTTATTGAAATGAGGTTCTTTTGGTTGCCATTGTCGATAATGAATTCTAGTGGCAACCCCTTCACCCACATTTGTGAGTGGAAAAGACGCTCCCCCTACTCTAGATCTTCGAGATCATTTTTCTGCACCTTGGCAGTGGCAACAGTGGATCTAAGCTCCGCATCGATGATTTTCTTCCCTTTGTCATTCCCCTTGTTGGGTTCTGACTCAGGGTCGGAACATGCATCTGATTATGAAGCCTTCAACTTGGCCACCAACGACTGCTCGATCCAACACTCACTTGTATTATGAGTGGGGCTCTTATGGAACTCACACCACTTTCCTGTGTCCTTCTTTGACTTCATGGTTTTGTTTTTTTCTTGCAGCTTCGACGGGTTTTCTTGGGTCACCCCACCTTGGCTTTGTCCTTTGTTCTTCGAATTTGTAGATCCAAAGTCTCGCTTCTTTTGTTTAAACTTCTACTTGATCTTGACAATGTATTGGTATGCCGTGCCAAGCAAGGAGATGTCCATGAACTCCATCTCGTCCTGGATGTACCATTGTAGGCAGCCGCTGTATTTGAGTACCAAATGCCGCTCAGAATCCTTAATACTCAACTTTGCGCAAAGGGTATGAAAAATATTTGTGAGCTCTGGCACATCTTGGTCCCTTCCTTGCCGCAGCATGGTCCACTTTATGTATTTGTCCTCATAGCTCCTAACAGGGTAGTACTGCTCCTTGATGGCATCCCGGAATGAATTCCAAGTGGGCGCGGCAGAAAATGGTGAGCCCATACTTTCATCCTTCTCCTCGTAGTAGGTTTCCCACCAGTCCTTGATGTGGGGGGTTGCTTTGAGAAGTGCACAAGTGACCTTTTCTCGACTAGAAAAATCATGAATAGAAAAATAACCTTCTAGTCGATTTAACCATTTATCTATGACATCTACGTCTATTTCACCCTCGAATATGGGGATTTCAAAGTTAACTTATACCTTAAAGGGTGTGGCATTTCCAGAGTAGTTGTTGGAAGTAGATGCAATGCCCTTGGGTAGCCACTGAATGATCTAGGAAAAGTTTTCCATCATCGCATTCCTTTGTCGCTTGAGGGCTTCTTCGAGAAAGATTTTGATAGGATCTCCTACCCCTTTGTCTTTATTTTCATCTGCCATGGGAGGTCGTCGGGATTTGCAAGGCTCGTCTTACAAAGGCTCGACCAATTCAAGTCCTAACTCCTTATATCCTGACCTCATTGGGGACATGCAAAGAAAAACAAAGAAAGAACAGACGCTCTCATACCACTGATCCAGATTTAAACAGGAACGAAACAAATTACAGATATAACCCTGAATACAGAGATGCAACAAAAATAATACTTCACTTCATTAATGTAAAATACTGAAATATGCTTACAAACATAAATGGAAATAAACTAGCTCGGGCGATGGTAGCTTATCTCTTAGAAGAGATGTGGCTGCTACATGCCTCTGAATTGTCTTACAATGAGGCTCGAAGGCCTACTTATTGTTGAGAAACAACGGAAAACCATAGACATCCAAAAACCTAACCCTAGGAGATGAAGCGCAAAACTATGGGCGCCATTTGGGTAAATTGGTACATCAACTTCTTGGGCTCATAACTTTGGCATACGATCTTAGTTTGACATGCACAATACCTCGTTAGAATTATCTATCTGAGGCCTACAACTTTTAAGTGAGCAACATCAGTCCATGGATCCATGTTGCTCCTAGGTTTCCCAAAAAACATAGTTTAGGACCTCAAAAAGGTTTCGAAAGTTCAGGACCCGAAAAACCTACCAAAAATAGTAAATTTTGCTACAATTAAGGAAACTAAAAAACTGAAAGAGACAGTTGTGGGGGTCCAAGTGGGATAGGCGAGTGGCCACCAACATCTACCTCGATCAAATGATCAAGGTGAATATTGGTGGCCACCCACCTATTCCACCTAGACCTCGAGTGAGTTTCATTTGTTTCCTTCTTTATCTCAGCATTTATTATTTTTAGCAGTTTTTTTGGTCCTAAACTTTCGAAGAAGTTTTGACCCCCTAAATGGTGTTTTTTTAAGATTTCTTCCACGTTCACAATCATAGGAAAGGGCCTATCGTAAATACTGTAGTACTCATAAATACCTTTCTAACAAGGTAGCATATGCAAGCAGAGATAATATGACCAAGTTACGACGAAGAGAAGTTGGCTCGTCAACGGGACCCACAAACTCTTGGGTTTACATCTCTTGTGGTTAGGGTTTTGGGTTTTTATTGTTTTCTCTTGTTATTCAATAATAAATAGGCCCTTGAGGCTCATTGTAACATAGTTTAGAGGCATGTAGTAACCACATCGCTTCTCAGAGATAAGTTACCATCGCCCGAACTAGTTTATTTCCATTTTGTTTGTAAGCAGTATTTTTCTATCAATCAAATGAAGTGTTATTTCTTCTACATCCATATATTTATGGTTATATTTGTAATTTTTTGTGTTCCTATTTAAGTTTAGATCATTCATGTTTAGATCATTCCAACATATAAGATTTACGAGTATTATTTTAATATTTTGAATCATTTAGTTTATGTTTTACTATATTCTTCTTATATTTTGAATCATTTAGTTTATATTTTATTATATTCTTCTTAGTTCTTAATTTATATAATAATTTTTCGTTTATTGAATGAATTTCTAAGCGCTAATAATTATAGTGGTATGTTCTTAAACATTATATAATAATTATAGTTGTATGTTCCTAAACATTATATAAGAAGTAATAAAGTCTAATCACATGAATCATTTAAGTGAATTCGTGGCTTTGCAATTTTTCTCTTAAGAACATATCAAGGAACACCAAGGACCAAAAAAAATATTTCCGAGAGAAATATACAAATTCAATAATTGTTTATACTTTAGTAGATATGCTTTAAAGCATTAATTAAATAGAATGAGTGTGAGGTTTTTTTGTGGGGTTCAATCAATAAATTTTTAATAATTGTTTCAGATACGAAGGTCATGTTAGTACTTTTGTTGCCATTGGATGGAAGAACATGTCAAATACTTCACTACATGGCATAACTTTTTTCTTCTTAGGATGGAATAGGACTTGTATAAATTTCACTATGAACCAAAATCAGAAAATAAAAATTCCCATTGAAAATATATTTTTGGTCTCTGTGTTGTTTCTTAAGGTATTTTTAGAGAATTGCAAATTCACCAATTCACTCAAATGATTGATTTGAATTGAATTTTTATTACCTTCCTATATAATCTTTAAAAAAATACACCTATAATTATTAGTTTTTAGAAATTCATTGAATTATTTGATTTGATTTTAATACTTCTTATATAATCTTTAAAAAAATACAACTATAATTATTAGTTTTTAGAAATTCATTGAATTAAGAAAAACAACAATTAGATAAAATGGGAGATAAGAATAATATAAGAAAACATAAATGATAGAATTTTAATAATAAACTAATACTCTTAACACTTTTATGTTGGAATGCATCTTAAGATCAGAATTTAGAAATTTAGTAGTTACATAACATATTTAATCTCTTTATATGAATTTCACTCTAATAATTCAATGAAAATGGAGGTTTGTTAGGAAAACCTAAGTTTTTCATTAAAATTTCATATAAAATAAATGGTTCCTAATTTTTATAAGCATCTATCCATTATAACCATGAAAACACACACTTGATGATATATTTCATATTGAGAAATATTTTTTTTTTTTATAAGGCATAACTAAATTATAACTCTATTTTAAATTTATTAGCATCCTTATAATTAACTATAAAATAATTAATATATGAGGTAACCCTGTATACATTTAAAATCATGTAATAGGATTTTAACCTCAGAGATTCACCAACTAGAGATTAGTAACTTGTAAATAGGATTTGCTACAATACCATGGGTCATTAATATGGCTTATCAATAACACATGTCCAAACAAAGTATATTTTTTTTAAATTAATCAGTTTAGTTAAAATGGTAAAAAAGACAACTAATTTTGACATAAATATTAACCTTTGATCTATGACTACTACTAAAAATATTCTAGAACATTTTGTGGAGATTAAATTTCTACCACCTATGTATATATTATTTATAACTAAATTAACATTGTAAAAGGCGTAATCAAAATAGACATACATACATGTATGAAAAGAAAAGTAAATCCAATATTCACTATTAGAATTAGTTCATTTAAAAAATCAAGAAAATAAAAAAAAAATATAAAACATAACCAGAGAATAATTAGCTTCTAAACAAACTCATAAAATGATTTTCTCCAAAATTACAATACTCAACAAGTTGTGGATCTCTTGGTTTCAAGTATTTTCTTATTCTTATACAAAGTTAAAGTCTAGCCATCTCTTGGTTTCAAGTATTTTCTTATTCTTATAGAAAGTTAAAGTCTAGCCATAATTAGTTGTAATAATCACACTATTTATTACCAAAATTACAAAATTGGCTTCAACTACAGAAATAAGTTGTACCAAGTGTTGATTGTTGTACTCAATGAATTTGTTAGATAAATCATCAAATTTCAAATTGAGTAACGGAACCCCAATATTCACCCACATGATTATTTTATGCATTAATCTTTAGTTATAGAATGTCTAAATTTATGTATTTCGCATAAGTATTTTTGGTATTTCTCTTATGGAACAATAAAATAAAGTTGTTTTATTTGCAATAAAAACTAAAACCCATTAATTAATATTTAACCATTATCTGAAAATCTATCAACGTTATTTCTCTTCTTTAGTAGCATTTCCGTACGATTAACCATTATCTCAAAATCTATCAACGTTATTTTTCTTCTTTAGTAGCATTTCCGTATAATAGTCCTCTGTAATTAAGATATCCTTCTCACCCCCACAATTAGGTAAACCTTTTTCTAGTAAATTATTAATGATATTCATAAATTGATCAACATTTTTCTCTATTACATTCTATTTATTTTGAGCTTGTTGAGTTATATTTTTATTGGTAAGAAGTTTTTCTTTTTAAGTAAAATATTTTTTGCAAAGTAAAATATTGTATTTTCTAATAATAGTGAATTACATATTAGTGTTAGTTATATGTCAAGTTATATATAAAATTTGAGCCTTTTCAAAAGAGATTTCGTAAAAAAAAATAGCCCTATCATTTAGATCTATAAGTTTTAGAAAGAAGGTTAAGGAAACACCATTATGGTGAGGGATGAGAGTTATTTTAGAAAAAAGGCTAAGAAAACACAATTGTGGTGAGTGATGAGAGTCATTGTTTTTTATTTGGATGGGATCCTAGTTGTTTCTGGCTTGTTTGACAACCTATATAGGGAAATTTTGTCTTACTTCATATGGGCCCAACATTCTTGTTTCACTATGAATTAGTTTATTTTTCTATAATCTTATTGACAAAGTGTTTAATATGAGTAAGTTTATTACAAAAATTGAGAGGAGGGAAGACGCCTTGGAGAAAGTAACTTCAACTCTCCAACAATGAGATATTTGATGAATTGAAGATCCATTGATAATTTCACTTATCATTGCTAATGTGGGATGGGAATCTCTTTATACAACAATCTTGGTGTAGCCTTCATCTTAAGAAATATTATGGCATTTTACCGAAATCTTAAATTAAGTTTCTTTGTTTGTGTTATGCCCCATAGGCAAGTATGGTCTAGATCTCTAGTGTGGCCTATGAATCTTCCTTTAAAATCAAGTGCTCCTAATTTAAATTTGGAAGCGCCTTCGAAATTTAGTTTACTAAAGTGTAGGGGCACGAGATACCAAGAGGAAAGGGCTGAAGGATGGGAGCTTGGATTGATAAAAATATAGAAATTAGGTCCGAAGACTTCGCTAGGGATAATTTCTTTGATATTTTTTCTAAACAACTAGCTATAGGGATTCATGTATCATGGATCATTTCTAAAAATGATGTTGGTTTCTTTGCTTTTGTGTTCTCTATATAGTTAGTAGAGGAAGAAGTATCCAAATTATATTTAAGAAAAGAATGTGGAATCTTTGAATTCTATTTTTTATGGTTTTGGGAATACTTGAAAATCTCACTATGATTTTCTCATGTTTAATTCTAGTAATTCCTAGTTCCAAGGGTTAGCTCAACTGGTCTTGTTAAGTGTCTCGTGCACAGGGTCAATTCTCCTTTACTCCTTTGGGGTTAGGCCCTACTGACTTTAAAAGATTCCAGTGAAGTTGACCTGCCCAGATTTTCCAGTGGATGTAACAAGCACCCTCTATCACTGAACTAGTGAACCACAAAGTAAAATTCTAAACCAGTAAACCACAAAGTAAAATTCTAGTAATTCCTAATAGTAGCTAGAGTATAGAAAAGCATTAAATAATTAATCCATGTTTTCTAACTCCTACAAACATAAATAATAGCAACATGGGATATAGTGTCTATGCTTCTAGATGTTGTCCTATGCAAGTGTTTCTTCTTGGACTAAAGCCCTAAGAAGATTGACACTTTGTGCAAGAGATTTATTTTCCAAATATTATTCTAGATAGCAATTTTCAAATATTTTTGTAATATCCCTCTAGACCATATGCTTCATGAATAGAAAACATGTTTCTTAAGTTGTATCCCTGACACATTTTCTCTTGTTGAGTGGAGATTTGGCTAAGTCCTTATTCTAGGTTTTGCTAAAATTTATTTCATATATGGGTGTTATGTTTTGAGTTTGTTTCTTTCAGGTTTGGATGGTATTTAGGGGCGTTCAATACTCTCTTACTCTTTGCATGCCTTTCTCTTTCATATTGAAATGGAGTAAAGCTAAATCTATTTGGTTTTGAAGTTTGGTGAGTTGTTTCCAAGAGTCTTCCGAGAATAAATCACTTTGACCATCTTTAATCTCCAAGAAGTATTGTTGTTGAATTATATGCATACTGTTTTTGTCTTGTTTCCAAGTGGACGAACCTGATTGAGAGAAAGGAGTGAGTATAAGCTGCTGAAAATGGATGTGATTAGCCTATTTTATGGTTTATATTTGCTTCCATAATTCAAATCCCAAACATACCCATTTCAACCAAATTTTTTCTCCCACTACCACCAAAAATTGATGGGTATTTTATTTATTTGTTTCAAAATCTAGTGTTGTGATTATAATTTACTTGAAAATCATCTTTTGGATCCATTGCATTCAGATTATTTTTTCCAATGTTTAGAATCAAGTGTGGTTCATCATTAGAACAAATAGATGAAAAAAAAAATCAAGTGCAAGGAATAAATACTACATGTTAAAGTATAATGCCCTAATGGAAAATAAAAAAGACATAACCATTAGAACATAACAATATCATAAGAAGATGAACTTTAAAATAAACTAAAAAAATTAATATTTATTAACTAATATTAATATTAATAGTCATAAATTAATGAAATTTCAAAATTAAAAAAAAAAATAGCTATAAAGTCATAATAAAATAATAATAAATAATAAAAAATAATAGGTGAGAGGTATTACTAATTAATATCAATCCTCCACGAAAATATAATATCGATATTAATAATTAATTAAAACTAGTATTAGAAATAAAGTAGAGTGGGGTATAATAGTAATGATTAATATCTATAGGTAATAATATTAATAATTATCATCAATATTGATGCAGCATATTAATGTTAAATTCCCTTATTCTTGGTATCATAACTAATGAAAACCATTAATAAAAAATGGTATTTAACAATCATTATTGGTATTTAATAATTTATTATAGAAATCATAAAATAGAAACAGTTATTAAAAATAAAAGATGGTAAGATTTACTAGAAAAAAATGAAATAAGAACAACTATAAATTAAAAGGAATAATATACTATATAATTATCAATGTTAGGAGGAGAGAAGAAAAACAAGAAGTCAGGAAAATTTAAGGGGAAGAAATGGAAAAAAGACACAAGAAGAAGAAGAGACAAAACAATAAGCAAGAAAAGAGAGAAATCGAGAAGTAAGAAAATTAGACGCAATATCGTTTTAGAGAGATCAAGAAGTAAACAAATTAGAGGAGGAGTAACATTATACCTCCTCCTTCAGCTTACTATTCATAATCCTTTCTATTAAGAAACATGTCCTCAGATTAAGAATCCCTTCCTTGTACTCATGCTCTCTCTCATCATAGATCATCATAAGTTTCTTTAGGTGCTTGTTTTCATTCTTTAGTCTATCTATTTCAACGAGAGTTAATTCAAGAATAACTTGGTTTTCTAGTTAATTTTTCATCTATATTTTCCCCTTTAAATTCATATGCACTCTCACTAGCACATGTCTCATTTGGTTAGATAATTTCATTTTGAGAACCCGTTTTCTTCTCCTTTTTTGTAATGTTGATACCTATATTTACTTCATGCATGAGCTATAACCTATCCCATCTTTCTCTTACAAATATTATGTTTATAGCATTACCAAGCTCTTTATTGTGAAGGTTATTATAGATTTTACATTTTACTTGAGCATTCCATTGTTGTTCTTGAACCCAAGGAGGGACCTTTACTGTATCTATAGCATATAAGCTTACATACACCATGTCCATAAGCTATCAATTCAATTTTAACCCTATCTCTCCATTCATGAAAGTTTCATTTACTTAACATTGGTACACTTTGATAGTCCATGATTCAACCATATCAACCTTCAAGTTATTAAAATTACACAAGGAACTCGGCTCTTATACCAATTGATGGAAAGATTTTGAATTGAGAATGGGGGGAGAGTGAATCAATTTAGTACATTCGAAATTAATTTATTTATAAAATCATTAACTAAGATTTTAAAATTATCACCTTAACGCATAATGAAAAATATGTTTAATATGTGAATAATAAGAAATATGTGAACTAAAAAAGCCACATTAGCATTTAAAAACATCACATATGAACACTAGAAATAAGTGGAAACTCATATAGGGAGAAAACCACTACATTTTCAATGTTGTTATGCAAAGGGAAGCTCCTACTCACTTATTACATTTGGTTTTTTGTAGGCTTCAACCTACAGGAGGCTACTACCTCTATTTTTGGCAAGCTACAACATGCAAGGAAGCTCCAACACCCATATATTTTCTATAGGCTACAACCCACTTGTGGTTATTACCTCAACTGCCTCTAACCTATTATTTATCAAGCTACAACTTGAAAGGAGACTACAATCCTCTAGTACATGCATAAAATAAGATGTTAATTTACCTAGTCTACAGTTTTGCACACCTCCATTTTGTCTCAATGTCTCCCACTCTTGATCTATTATTTAGATCTCCTCTATATGTGTACCAAGTATTTAATTAACAATTATACAATAAAATATTACATTTTATTCATTCTCTAACCATATAGCCTTGCAACCTAACACATTTTTATAATCTTCATTGCTCCATTGTTTAAATTCAAGGCATCAAACATTTATTTTCTCCTTTGCTTTTTATAATCCTATATTTTGCTACTACTTATCTATCACATCTTTGTTTCTCTTTTGTTTCTTCTTGTTTCTCCTTTTCCATCAATGACAACAGTGCCATGAGAAGCTAGGACTTTAGTCACAAAATCTTCAATGAAAATATCTTTAATAATTAGTGGGAGAGGGGAGCCCATGGTAACTCCCTATGTTTTCTCATTGTAAGGTCCCACATTGCCAACCATCAATAGTATAGAGAAGTAAAGGTCACATTGAACACTATTACTCATTTTTCGTTTTTTTTACTAATATTTTACTAACTTAGTTATCATGTAATCATGTTCCTTAATCTATTTTAATATAAAAGTATAACATAAGGAGTTGGGGATACCTTTCCCTCAAAACTAATTCCAAAACACATTTCTCCTCAAGTTTAAAATAAGCTTGTGCTCTTTTCATAGTTATATGTGAGCTCCAAGCGAGTCTCGAAATAAATTCCACCATAATTCCATGTGGAAGCATTAAGCTAAATAAATCTATGTGATCTCCTAGATTATGCTAAATAAGTTCCACTTATTGACTCTTGATATCATAACCACAAAATTATGCCACATGAACCTAAAATATTATGCTTCTATCACATATAGATTCCTCTATTCCATGACTCAATCAAACACCTTATAATGCTTATCAGATCATAAATGTTTTGATTTGGGAAGGGTAATATACTTATGGGTCTGTTTAGTACCTCAAAGAGTCACTATAGGAAAACAAGAATCGCTTCACTACCAGTGAGCCTGTTCAGTACCACGATGAGTTTTCTTGTTTCACCTCCCTATGTAGGAATAATTTCTATTCTTCACCCTTTATTTTATTTAAATAAGTTCAGATTTCCATTAAGAACTTTATTATTTCATTAGGTAAAAGAGGGATCCTCACTAATTGAGAGCATGAGAGGTTTCTATTTTAGAGAAGGGAATGTATACCTCTGATATCAGTTTGCTCACTAATAGCTTTCCGCTTTCCTTTCACTACTTGATTTAGTTAGAAAGGGGAACACCATTAAATTAAAAAAACAAATCTAGGAATGAGAATCCTAAATAGATGCAGCCATCATGGATTTTCTTATGATTTTTCAGTTGAATGGATCATATTTTCCATCTAGACATCATCAAACTTTAAAATATGTAAAAGATCCAACAAAGAATAAAAGTAATAGGCTAGCCAAGTGTTGCACATCACTACAATTTTCTTTTCCCAAAGTTTAGCCACATCATGTCAAATGTCATGATCCAAATTCCATGCATAGTCTTATTGAAAGAAAATACAAAAACAATAGGACAAGAAAACATGGCCGATGAAAACTAATGAGAACTTGACTAAACTAAGATGGGGATGAATCAATTTAGTATATTCATGGACATTAAAATTATTTTCATTAACCTCATTAACTGAAACATTAATGATCAACTTAACAAATAACGACTAGCAGATTGAGAATGTGAACAACAAGTAATAAGAAAACCAAAACATCACATCAATACATAATAACAACACATATTGGCACCAGATTTATGCGGAAACCCATAAAGGGATAAAACCACAATTTTAATATTGTTGTGATGCAAAGGCAAGCTCCTACTCCTTATTACATCTGATTTTCTGGAGGCTTCCACGTGCACAAGGCTGCTATGTCAGGTTTTTTTCGAGTTGCAACATGTAAGGAAGATCCCACTCCCATATGTTTTCTGTAGGCTACAACCCATAGGATGTTGGGAAAAATACTAAGAAGGGTCAGTGAATCAGTGTTTACAAATAATAACTTTTTACTTTTCAGTTTCAGATTTCTATACGCGACTTTACTGAATGGAACTTGCATGTGTACGCGGCTCTTCTTAAGACTATAAGCGTATACCTAGTGAACTTACAATTCAGTTAATCCATAATACGTTTATCTTCAACTAGTGCATTAGTAATTTATTAACTATTACATAAGCATTAGCCATGTGTTGTAATAATTAAATCATCACACATAAGCAACACACATGAACACCAAGATTTAAGGTGGAAACCCAGTGCGAGAGAAAATCACCTGTTGTTATTGTCTCTATCTTCTTTAATATAAAAAATGTGTTTACAATATTGTACTCACACAGAGTCATACACGTATGGAGGCACCCACCTACAAAAGGCTACAACCTTCTCTCATTCTCCAGCTTGTACTAGAAGGGAGCTACAACCCCTAACTCTTGTATTGGATGATATGTTTACTAGTACGTTAGCACCGACATACATAAGGCTACTACCTTCGCTCATTCTCCAGTTGCTACTGGAAGCAGTGTTGTGAAAATCGCGATTTAATGAAAAAATTGCGATTTTTTCATGTTGCCGATTAAATCGCGATAAATAAACGAAAAAATCGCCTAATTTTTTTTTTGCTGATTTTTACTGAAAAAATCACGATTTTTACCAAAAAATTGCGATTTTTTAAGAAAAAATCGTGGGGGGTCGGGGCAGCACGATTTTATAATTTTTTTTTTGTTTTTCAATTGCTCATTTGGACAGTGGTGCGCGTGGAGGGAGGAGGAGCTCTTGGAGACCAAAGCTGAAGAGGGATTTTACTATTTAGCCAAATCTAAGTGCTTAGAGGAGAAAATCAAGAGGAGGCCACTAATTTCTCCATAGAAACGGTATGTGGATTAATTTTTTTTTGTTTTCATTGTTTAAAAACATTGTTTTTGTATGTTTTTCATTGTTTTTGGTTGGGAAACTTCATATGGGCACCATTTTTCTTTTGTTTTCATTGTTTTTAAAGATTTTTTTGTATTTCTTCATTGTTTTGGGTTGAGTAACTTGGTATGACTATGGGAACCAATTTTTTTTTGTTTTCATTTTTTTAAAACATTGTTTATGTTTTTTCATTGTTTTTTCCATTTGGTTGGGTAACTTGGGTTTGGAATGGTTGGGTAATTTGTGTTTGAAACTTTTAACTTTGGAATGGTTGTTTTAGGTTGGGTTACGGGTAACCTGGATTTTCATTGTACAATCATCAATGTAAAAATTAAAAATTAAAATACTAAATTGTAATTTGTAAATTTGTAACTTGTAAGTTTGTAAATGCTAAATTGTAATCCTAAATTTATAATCCTTATTTTCCCATAGGTTCACAACTACACCAAAACACCATTCAAGACTTCAAGTTTGCAACTTCAAAGTTCAAAAAAAAACATGCCAAGGAAATTGGATCCTTTCTGGGAATATGGTGTACCTAATACTCCGAATGATAGAGTAAACTTGAGTTGCAAGTTGTGTGGAAAGGAGATGCCCAGGGGGGTGTACAGGTTGAATTTTCACCTTGCAAAAATCCCTGGACATGATGTGGAGCCTTGTACAAATAAAAATCCTGAACTTATCCAAAGAGCCATGAGAGCATTGGAAACTTTAGAGCAGAATAGAGAGGCCAAAGAAGAAGTCAAAAGGCAACTAAAAAGGTCAGCTGAAGGAAGTGGGCCAAGTGGCACTGGTTCTACTGCAACATCAGCCAATCCGGTAGCTGCATCATCATTTTTTGTTCCTCGAACTACACCTGGTTCACCACCATCTATCGGTACAATGCTAAAAGGAACCGAGAAAGAACAAGCTGACAAGTTGCTGGAAAAATTTCTCCTTTGGAGTGATATTCCTTTCAGCATTGTAAGGAATAATCCATTTTTCCAACATGTTGTTGATGCTATTGCCAGTGTTGGCCTGGGGTACAAAATCCCTTCTTATCGTGATTTCAAAGGACGGATTCTTCAAAATGAAAAGTGTGACTGCACCCAAAGATTGGAGGATTTTAGGGCATCATGGGAAAAAACAGGATGCACTGTTATGTCAGATCGTTGGACTGACCAAAAGGGGAGAACCCTTATAAAATTCTTGGTTAGTTGTCCCAAGGGGAGTATGTTTATCAAATCTGTTAATGCATCTAATCAAATCAAAGATGCAATAACTTTATGTGATTTGCTGGATGTGTTTATTTTGGAGGTGGGTGAACAACATGTTGTCCAAGTCATAACGGACAATGCTGCAATTTATGTTGCTGCTGGTAGGATGCTTATGGACATGCATCCTACTTTATTTTGGACACCTTGTGCTACCCATTGTGTTGATTTGATGTTAAAGGACATAGGGAAAATTACCTTCGTCAAAGATATTGTTCACTCATCAAGAAGCATTATAAAATTTATATATAATCATACATCTGTGCTTAGCTTGATGTGAAAATTCACCAACAAAAAAGAGTTGGTGTGCCCCGCTATTACATGGTTTGCCATCAGTTTCATATATCTTCAATCCCTCTTGATTTCTATGTGGGATGTGAAGAGAATGTTTCTTTCAGAGGAGTGGTGTGCTTTGCCAATGAGCTACAAACTAGAAGGAGAGGCCGTATGCAGACTAGTTTCATACTAGGAAGACTTTTGGGTGGGAGTGCAGGAGGTGTGCGCCGTTACTGAACCTTTGGTAAGGGTTCTTCGGTTGGTTGATGGTTAGAAGCCCGCAATGCGATATTTGTATGAAGGCATGGACAGGGCCAAATAAGCCATTCGAGCCTACTATGATGACAAGGGAGATGATGGGTTTTAGAAAAAAATCCTTCTATGGGGAGTGATTGATGAGCGATGGAACAACACACTTCATTGTCCCATTCATGCTGCAGGGATTTTCCTGAACCCTGCATTTTCTTATGCATGTGGGTTTGATTTTGATGCTCAGATCATGGATGGATTCTTATCTTGTGTCCAGAAGATGGTG
>APFE031429002.1:49375-97802 GCA_000404065.3 Pinus taeda | reverse complement strand
CACTAATACCATGGGCCCATTACATTATTACTAACTACTTGTGGTCCCTTACATGATATGGGTTAACCACCTTATTTATTACTATGGCCCATCCCATTATTACATTATTACCTTGGGTACGTCCATTTGTACCCCATATTATCCCCCCTAGGTATATAACATTCCACCCCTCTTAGCATGTTTTGTTCCCGAAACATGGGAAGAACACAAATAATAAAATCTACTCAAAAGAGTAGTCCACTGGTACCATGCACGTGCATCTAGCCATCCAAGAGAAAGGTGAATCCTCGATCTCATTGGTGCCTCACTTGCTTGAGATAAAAGTTGACTTTGGAAGCTCTTCTTTGTTGATGTGTAGTAGGTGGGTCTTCGCTTTTCTCTATCTGTCCTGTAGGGGTTGTTGTCCTTGTGGCTAATTGGTTTCCATCTTGTTGGTTGTTGTCTTGCGGAGTGATGTGGGTGATGATATGTTGAAGTTTTAACCCACAGTGTCTTTGTCTTTAATTCACCCCTTACTGGACCCTGACTGTTATCTAGTGCATGCTATGGTGCCTATTATGGTGTCTTATCAACCATTGAACCCTCATCTGATGTATTAGCACCTGTAACCTTTTCTGCTTCAGCCTTTGTTTGTGTTTGATTGTCGATCATCACTGGCTCATCATCTGATATGTCAGTCCCTGGAACATCTTCTACTTCAGCCTCCTTGGACTCTACCTGTTTATTAATGGAAATATCTTGTAATGTAATTTTCTTCTTTTTATACCAGAGCTTCAGGAATTGCTTCTACACATTAATATTGATAGTACCCACTGATTCCATCCAAGGATATCCCAAAACAACATCCATATTATCGATTTCTGAAGTATAAAAGTCACCATGCAACACATACTTATCCATAGAAATCTTCAAATCCTTATACACTTGCACATCTTGTGTGTTTTCAATGTGTTTTGCTGGCACTTGTAATTTTTTTGCCAAGTTGACATTTATGAGATTTTGCTTGCAACTCAGATTTATAGACAATGATTTTCTCCTTCTGAATCAATTCATGAACTTGCAATAAGGAGACACCAGTAGAACATAACCCCTGACATGTTTCATTCATTTTTCTAGTACAAGACCATTTGTCCATAAGGAGTTTTTCAAATTCTTTATCTGAAAATTCGGACAACTCTTTGATGCCAAGTGAGTTCCACCATATGTCAGCCTCTTTTGCCAAATTAAGCCGTACTATAGCCTTCCAAAATACCCCATACTTGAACTTTATTATTTTTATGAATTCTTCAATAGTAGGGCTATCATCTTTCCCTGTAAACATAGGATCCGCCATCAAAAATATTTTGAAAAAAATTCGCTTATTTGGCGAAAATTTAAAATGGCCACAATTCTGTCAATATTGCTCAGAATCCATATTATGACCTATTTTTTGAAATGGAACAACTATTCTGCATCTGCCCATGTGATAGAAATCCTGATCCAGGCACTAGAATTTCAGATCTGCGCTACAACTTTTCCGTCGTCACCAAAATTTCTGCAAAAAAGAGCTGATTTTAAATCAATGATATCTCCATCATCCTGACTCCAATTCGACTGATTTTTTTTTGAAATTGGGTATTTTTTCACAACGATCTGCAATTATATTTTGCAGATCTTGTACTAGGACATCTAGATCTACGCCGCAAATTCACTGCCCTGAAAAATTGTTTGCAACCCCACTGATTTTTAAATTAGCGATATCTCCTTCATCCAGACTACGATTCAACCGATTTTGTTTTTGAAATCGGGTATTTTTTCACATAGAATCCATATCTGCAATTATATTTTGCAGATCTTGCACCAAAAAATACAGATCTGATCTGCAAACTCGCCACCCCCGAAATCTTGCAAAAAGTTTTTTTTTTTTTTTTTTTTTTTTTTTCCACTTTTTTGCCCAAGAAAGTGCTCTGATACCACTTGTTATAGATCTAACCTAGAAATATATGATAATATAAATAAACCTAAGAATAACAATATCTGAATATAGATAGAAATGATTCACTTTATTGATATCAGAGCACTTTCTTGGACACTTGTTATAGATCTAATCTGAAAATATATGATAGTTAACAAATATACCCAAGAAATAACAAGATTTGAATAGAGAATAGAAAATCTTCTTTATTGATCAAACCCTTAAGATAGGGCAACACCATACATTCACTCCTTAAGGAAGGAGAACACTCCACAAGCCATATGCCTGTTCATACAATAATTCCTTGACACCTCTCCATGTGGAGTCTCTAGCCTCTATATAGGCTTCATACATACAATACCCTGGGTCATTACCATGGTTCCCTCATACCATCGAACTAATACCATAGGGCCATTACATTATTACTAAATACTTGTGGTCCCTTACATGATATGGGTTAACCACCTTATTTATTACTATGGCCCATCCCATTATTACATTATTATCTTGGGTACCTCCCTTTGTACCCCATATTATTCCCCCTAGGTATATAACATTCCACCCCCTTTAGCATGTTTCGTCCCCGAAACATGGAAAGAACACAAATAATAAGATCTACTCAAAAGAGTAGTCCACTGGTGCCATGCACATGCATCTAGCCATCTAAGAGAAAGGTGAACCCTCGATCTTTCTGGTGCCTCGCTCGCTTGAGATGGAAGTTGATTGTGGTAGCTCTTTTGTGTTGATGTGTAGTAGGTGGATCTTTGCTCCTCTCTATCTGTCCTGCAGGAGTTGTTGTCCTTGTGGCTAATTGGTTGCCATATTGATGGTTATTGTCATGTGGGGTGATGTGGGTGATGATATGTTGAAGTTTTAACCCACGATGTCTTTTTCTTTAATTCACCCCTTACTGGAGCCTGACTGTTATTTGGTGCATGTTGTGGTGCCTGCTATGGTGTCTTATCTTCCAATATTATTTCAACCACTGAGCCCTCATCTGATGTATCATCACTTGTAGCCTTTTCTTCTTCAGCCTCTATTTGTGTTTTATTGTCGATCATCATTGACTCATCATCTAATAAGTCAGACCCTAGAACATCTTTTGTTTCAGCCTCCTTGGACTCTACCTGTTTATTAATGGAAATATCCTGTAATGTAATTTTCTTCTTTTTATACCAGAGCTTTAGGAATTTCTTCTGCACGTTAATATTTATAGTACCCACCGATTCCATCCATGGGTATCCCAAAACAACATCCATATTATCCGTCTCTGAAATATAAAAATCACCATGCAACACATACTTATCCATAGAAATCTTCAAATCCTTATACACTTGAACATCCTCATCATCCACTTGTGTGTTTTCAATGTGTTTGGCTGGAACTTGCAATTTTTTTGCCAAATAACATTGATAAAATAGCTTGCAGCTAGGATTTATAGACACAATGATCTTCTCCTTCTGAATCAATCCAGAACCTTAATAAGGGATATACCAGTAGGAAATAGCCCCACATGTTTCTCCTTATCTTGTTTTCTAGCATGAGACCATCTGTCTAAAAGTAATTTTTCAAATTCTTCATCGGGCAGGTTGGAACACTTCTTTTGGTTAAGTAATCCCCACCATGTGGTTGCCTCATCTTCAAAATTACCCACTACAAAAAATCTCCAATGATGTGCCCATAATGACTTTTTTGTTTTTATGTATTCTTCAATAGTAGGACCATTATCTTTTCCTGTAAAACATAGAACCGATATGAAGAGGGTTTTGAAAAAATTGACTTACTTGGCGAAAATTTGAAATTGTCACAGTTTAGTCAATTTTTCTCAGAATCCCTATTATGACCTGTTTTCAGAAATGGAACAATCATTCTGCATCTGCCCATGTGATAGAAATCCCGATCTAGATACTGGAATTTCCGATTCACGCTGCACTTGTCCCGTCGTCACAAAAAATTTCTGAAAAAATAGCTGATTTTAAATTAGCGATATCTCCTTCATCTGGACTCCGATTCGACCGATTTTTTTTTGAAATTGGGTATTTTTTCACAAAGAATCCAGATCTGCAATTAAATTTTATAGATCTTCCACCAAGACGTCCAGATCTATGCCGCAAACTCGCTGCCCCGAAAACTTGTCTGCAACACCACTGATTTTTAGATCAGCGATATCTCCTTCATCCGGACTCCGATTCGGCTAATTTTTTTTCGAAATCGGGTATATTTTCACAAAGAATCCAGATATGTAATTAGATTTTGTATATTTTTCTTCCAAATGTATAGATCTGATTTGCAAACTTGCCGCCCTAGAAATCCTGCAAAAGAAAAAAAATTCTCCACTTTTGTGCCCAAAAAAGTGCTTTGATACCACTTGTTATAGATCTAATCTGAAAATATATTATAGTTAACAAATATACCCAAGAAATAACAATATTTGAATAGAGAATAGAAAAGCTTCTTTATTGATCAAACCCTTAAGATAGGCCAACACCATACATTCACTCCTTAAGGAAGGAGAACACTCCATAAGCCATATGCCTCTTCATACAATAATTCCTTGAAATCTCTCCATGTGGAGTCTCTAGCCTCTATATAGGCCTCATACATACAATACCATGGGTCATTACCATGGTTCCCTCATACCATCGAACTAATACCATGGGCCCATTATATTACTAACTACTTTGTGTTCCTACATGATTGGGTTAACCACCTTATTTATTACTATGGCCCATCCCATTATTACATTATTACCTTGGGTACCTCCCTTTGTACCCCATATTATCCCCCCTAGGTATATAACATATGTAGATACACAATGCTTTATTGATAAGGATACATAGGTCACATGGAGCAATATTTAAAACACGTTCATGCAGGAAATGTTTGCTGAGGAATTAAAAGATTTGCATGCATACATCAACATCAAGAAGTCCAAAATGCATAGCATTGCATGTATATACTTGATCATACCATGTTCGGAGGTGATTGAATGGATCATTACACATATGGATGACTCCCACCTTGTACTACGCAGTGAGAGTGGTAGTTATCTCACCACCTATACTCGTGAAGATATGCAGTCATATTATAAGATGATCATGCCCAATGAATATGAAAATGATGACCTATACACAATATGGTCAACCTTCGACATTAGTGACGTTATGAAATCATGGTGTCAAGAGCCTGCAAAGTTTCCCCATCGACCATCTGCAGTCTCTCCGAAAAATATTCTCAGAGATGTATATGAATACTTGATAGCCATATATTGTCAGTTGTATGTGCTTAAAAATGTTAAGGTGTTTCAAGAGAATTGGATTTACATGCTCAATAAAGTGGCGAATGATGGTAGAAATTATTTTGTGTGGATATCATGTCATTTGAGTTGCATCATCAGGTTGGGAAAGCAAAAGCATATTTATGGGTGAAACAGGCACCAAAATTTTACATGTTTTCATTTCTCTCAGATGGAATATGTGCACAATATACGTTCCCAGGAATGAATTGGAATTATAACCATGAAGAGAAGTTCCTAGTTTACTTTCACTGTATAGTGTTATCAAAAGCAAGCTTCAGAGGTGTATGTGACAAATTGGCTGAACACTTCTTTGTAGTCATCTCTCACCTGATATTTGAGATCAATACTCCTTGCATGAATGATCAAGTAAAGGAGTCACTTAAAGACATCACAAATTGGTTTGTAGCTCCTGAAGGTACATAAATCAGGTGCTTTAGTTTTTAGATACCCCCATATTATGCCTCAATATGTGACCAACAAAGTGGTCATGCAAGAAGTTCCCAATCAACTGGAATTCTTCATAGAAGGAAGAAAGCTCCTTAGCCTATATTTTTGTTAAGGATCAAACTATATGAGTTAAATAGCCATAAGATGATGAAAATAGAGATGCATGAGTTGGATCGCCTACATTTTGGTACTAAATATTTCCATGGGGATAATTATCAAACAATATTGTCAAAGGATCAATCACAATATGGGGTACTCATCAATGTCCACAACAAAAAATGAGAATATAATGAACTAGTACAATGGAAACATGAAGACACAACCACTAATGAAGACCATTTAACCCCAAGATCCACTAGCTCAAGACTTGCAAATGCAGGAGGAGGATGAGATAACACCTCAAGCAAAGAAAGTAGCTCCCAAGAAAAGGATCAGGTATTCTACGACAAACGAGTGTAACAAGAAATGGAAAGTTGGTCCTTTAAACCTAAGAGCTATTCAAGAAGAGTAGGAGAGGGGAGAGGTAGAAGAAGAGGAGAGAAAGAGTCAATAGGATGATTTTTTACAGAAGAAAGTAGAAGAAGAAGAGAAGAGGAGGATAAGAGAAGAACAATAGAGGCAGTCCTAGGAGGAAGAAACAACACAAATATTGGAAGAAGAAAAATTGACTCAAGAGATGGAAGAGACAAAATTCAAGGAAGAAGATACCTTACAACTAATGGAGGAAGAACCAAATATTATAAGAGAGAATACTCTCATAGGTGGTCATCTTCCATTTGAAGAGATGGGGATCACACCTCTAACACAGATAGAGGCATGGATGTATGCAGTGCAATGTTCGATCAACTGAAGAAGAGGATCATGAAACAAAGGCATAGATATTTCTTAAAGGATCCTCAGAATCCAATCTCAGTGTCTACAGAGAAGGTGATAAATACCAACACTATAAGGGATCTGAGGGAAGTCATGACATAAAATGTTTCATTCGCTACAATGACACAAGATAACTATGAGTATTTTTTGAATGAGAATTCCAGGATGAGAAGAAAACTTGCTGTAGTGAAGCAACATGCGGAACATATTGTGACAAAGAATAATAAACTTTCATCACATAACTTTAGCACTGCAGTATGGCAGTTTTCCATGCAATAAGAGATGGGGCCAATGGAGGACAACATGGTGTGATTGTATGGTGAGATGATACTTATACAACAAGTCATTTATCCTCTCATTGGCATTTGAAAGAACATGCAAGAAGTGGTGAAACTCCTGAAGATAGAGAATAGAGTAGTTGATTAGATGCAGGAGTGGACTGCAAACTACCTAGATGCTCCACAACATTTGAAAAAGAGAAATAAAATTACAGCAACATAGTTCAATTGAGACTTCACCTACAAAAATAATCGCATCTTGGAGCACAGTTGGTGAGTACTATGACTATGTATAACCGACTGCATAATGGGTTTGAGTCTATAACACAGAAGCATGGGATTCCATCCATCAGATTTCTTAAATCAACTGGAGGAAAATAATTCATCTTCTAGGGGATCAAAGAAGATATTGAACAAATCAAGAAGGAAACAAAATTGGAAGGCTTGTAGGTAACTAAAGACATAATTTTGTAGTATGCCTTTGCGCCAGTCAAAGTACACACCAAGCTCTCATGGCTATGGAATAATGTACAATCAAGCTCTAATAACATATTGACAAAGGCATTAGAGGTGAAGATGCGCTACAAAGGGGACTTGCAAAATTCGGGTCAAAGCCATTACAAAGGAGTTTAGAGCATGGCACACTTACATCACAAGTGAACTCCATGAGGAAGAAAACGATTTATCCATTTGATGAGTCTTTGTCCCATTGTCAGTTTTGTCTTATTTGGCCACCTTATCATTTGTAAATTGTCTTATGTAATAAATGTTAGGTAATGAAGTCCAAGGGACATAGGTGGAATATGAAAATAAACACATTGGAATGTAATGAGTCATGTATAGAATATGAATAGTCATAGGAGCCAAAGAGTCATGAGGAAGCTCAAAGGTCATTGTACATTGTTATGAATATCTCCTCATAACTCAATCAAAGGGATTTTGGAAGGCTTTAGATTCTAGAGGTCTTGCCCTTGCTTTTCTTGTAAGACATAGGAGATAGATCATTCTTTGGAGAAGAAAGTTGTGCATTCGTGTTCCAATATTGGATACAATTTTTCATTCATGTAACAGTACTTGGGATCTTACACTTTTAATCATAAGCTCTATGAGCTGATAGTCCTTCATATATGTATCGTAGATGTAGTTGGACTATTCTAGTTATGTTGATGGTATATGTTGCTTTATTTACATACTAAGTTAATGAATTAATTCATTTCTTAGCTATAACTATTATTGAATGAATGATGTTATGCTTTAATGATTGTTGTTTATTATGTGGACTAACCTACAAATACTCAAAAAGTCTTTCTCTTTATTACTAGGTCTTTAGGATACCTTACATTAGATGTCTCACAAAGCTCACAATCTTACTGCCCCAAATTAGTGTGTGTTATCTTGTGTTGGTTGGTACCCAAGGAATATATTTAAATCATTCCAATAGTGGTCAAACCGTAAGATAGGATGGGAATCCTACACCAAATGGTTTGAGGTCTAATTGAGACTTCACATCAGGGAGATACCCTTACAATGTCGGCAGCATCGAACATTGTCTACAAGACCTTGGAAGAAATTTGTTGACCAAAATTGTAGACAAATTAGTTGAAATAATACTGAGAGGGGGGGTGAATCAATATTATCAAATCAATAACTTTTTCATTTCATACTGATATTTATATACACTACTTCAATGAATGTAACTCGCGTATACACACAACTGTCTTTAAAGCAACCATCGTATATCCAACAAACTTATGATTCAGTTAATTCATCATATGTTGATCTTTAATTAGTGCATCAGTAATTCATTAACCATATAAATAGTAACAATGTGCAGTAATAACAGAAGAAACCATCACACATAAGCAACACACATGAACACCAAGATTTAAGGTGGAAACCCATTGCAGGACAAAAACCACCTGCTGCTGTCTTCTTTTAATATAAGAAAAACTTGTTTACAATTCTGTACTGGTGTAGACTCATACCAGTATGCAGGCACCCACTTGCAAAAGTCTACAACCTTCTCTTGTTCTCAAGCTTCTACTTGAAGGGAGCTACAACCCCTAGCTCTTGTACTAGTTGATTCGTTTACTAGTATGTAGGTGCCAGCCTATAGAAGGCTCCAACCTTCACTCATTTTCCAATTGCTACTGGAAGGGAGCTCCAACCCCCTAGCTCTTATACTAGCCAATATGTTTACCGGTACATAGGCTATCTCTTCCTCCAGGGACCACGTTTCATAAATTTTCAGACTGGATACTCCTAGAATACAACACCACAATCTAAAGGCCATGTTTCATCAAATTTTCATACTGAACCCATCAGAAACATTGAAGCTCAAAATCAATCAACATTGCAATACAACCAATCACTGAAAACCCATCATCACTAAAGCAAATCACAATCACTTATTCTAAACATTTAGAACACTGTCACTAGAACATAGTCACCAGAACACAAAGCAGAGCCCAGAACTCTGCATCAACAACCAGAACCAACTGCAACCTCAAACATCATATTTCGTAATGTATATGCTACTTCGATGTGCTGAACCAGTGTGTATGCGTGCTTTATCAAAGAGAACCAATGCACATATATGAAAATACTAACTTAAAACTTCACAACCATTCCAGACTTTTTTCATACCCATATCATAACATTTACAAAATAAAACATGTGTTAGTATTCAGATCTAGCCCAATCAACATCAAATCATGCAATAATGAGTCATTTCAGTTCTTATGATCTTGATTTAACAATGTATCCAAGGCGCACAAAATATTTCAGATCATCTCATAATCATAGCCCCTACAACATAACATATACTTCATATAGAAGTATTCCTCATAAACCCATTCACTTGCACACTATCGCCTAATGATCTTCTCCTCCTTATATAGTTTTAGAACTTTCTCAATACCTCGGACCAAAACCACTTAGGACCAATACCTCAGACCAAATACCACAGACCAATACCTCAGACCAAATACCACAGACCAATACCTTAGACCAAATACCTCGGACCAAATACCTCAGACCAATACCTTGGACCAAATATCTCGAACCAATACCTTGGACCAAAACCTTGATTTTCCATCCCATACGTGCTTTTCCTTCGTGAAAGTTTGTGTATACGTATATGCTCCTTTTGTTTTGTTAACCTGCGTGTATATGCTACTTGGATAAAATGAACCAGCGTATACTTCTTAAACCATTTCTGGAGTTTGATCTGTAATCCTTTGTTGTTAACCTGTTGCACTATGAAGTGTCATCTATGTGAATTTCCATCAAGGACAACACCTGTATCATAATGCCAACAATATCCCCATTTGGAATTGATGGCAACCACAACACTAAGATACTCTCCCCCTTTGACATCAAGGGCAAAGGAAGGACCAAGATATTCTCCCCTTTTCATATACATTATGCTGTCCATGCTCCCCCTGAGTACATGCAGAGTCTGCAAAGACATTTTTCAAAAGAATAACATGACTCTATAACTCAACTAAGTGAGTATGACCTCCCTAACACCAAGGACTCATACATTCACCCAACCAAGTGGGGATACACCAAATTTGACTCATCCACCCAACCAAGTGGGGATACACCAAATTTGACTCATCCACCCAACCAAGTGGGGATATACCAAATGTTTATACATGACTGAAATAGAAATTAATACATCATCCTTCCCATACATAGTGGGGTTACAAATTAGGTCTTTTCATGACCTTTACATCAAATTATATAAATGAAATTTATAACAAGGACCAACAATCTAACAAGACCATGATAGTCATTAACAACTATCATACACCATATATGATATGCACCATCAGCATCTATCAACAACATGAATATCAATAGCCTGTATATGTCCATCATCAAAAGAGTCACCTGAATCAAACAACTCTGTGCATCAAGAAATATAATTATCGTCATGTACGAAGGTCTTCTAATATAATGCCAACAATGCATTATTAGAAACATATGCTCCCCCTGAACTTGTGCCAACTGTTTACTATCAGATTTGACCATTACATTTGTTAGTAAGAATCATCAAGGCATCATCATCAACCAGTTATTCATAAAATTATTAAAAGCTTACGAGGGCCAAAAACACTTCCACATATCATCAACAGACTGTACCATCATCAATCAGAACAAAATAGATAATTTATATTTGACTGAACCATATCAGACCCCTTTTCTTGAGTCTGTCCCACTACTTTTTCTCCAAACACCATATACACGACTGTGCAACTTCTAAATCATGCATATACGCAACTTATCTTCATAATAACTGTGTATGAGAATTGGAATACTGAATTTTTACACTTTCAACTCCCCTTGGCTCTGTTATGTCTATAAAATAAGCTATGCCACATCTTTCTGACAACAATTCCTTCTTCTTCAATACCTTGGATTGTGATGATGTTTGCTCCTTTTGGTATGGTGGCTGAAATTTCCTCCTGCATTCCTTTACTTTATGTCCAAACTTGTTACGCACATAACATATTACATGTTTCATATTCCTTCTATCACAATCAATAGCTTTGTGACTAGACATATTGCATGCAAAACAATATCCCTTAAAGTACTTGGAAACTGATGATCTTTCAGTGTGACAGTCTTGAACCATTATACTTCTACATCTGGCTACAACATGTCCAAAATTATGACATATAAAACATTCAACATTATTTGTCAGAGAAAAGAAACAATTATCCCTTCCATAGTTAGGTTGAAATTTTTTTCTTTGAAGTCTTTCTTTCCATGGTTGTTGACGGGGTTGACCTTTTATATCCTCGTTGAGGATTTCAGATTTTGCATTGGAGCTCCTTACCCCATCTTGTGAGCTAGATTCACCTTCATGAAAACCAAGACGAGTATTTATAATAGACGAATATTGAACTTTGATGATTTCATCTAACGTTTCTGATCCTTTAGCAAATCTAAGATTCAGAGTCTTTGTCTTTTCAAGTTCTTTTCTTAGACTTACTACTTCACATTCTAACACTTCATTGTGTTTGTCCTTTTCAACGAGTTGATGTGTCACTATGTTTATAATTGTATCCTTTTCTGCCAAACTTATTTCAAGTTTATTGATTTCTTTAAGGAAACCTCCCTTTTCTAAGCCATCTTTTCATACGCCATGAGTAGTTTAATTTGTTGATCATATTCATCACTATTGGACAAGCCATCACTATCATGATGAGTATAATAAATTCTATTACCTTCTATAGACATATTTCCTTTGACATGAGGGAATTTAGCAGCGTAATGACCAACTCTACCACAAGCAAAGCATTTGAATGGTAGCTTACCTCTAAATCTTCCGGAACCCCGTTGAAGCTTCTTGACAAAATTTACCTCATATTCTTCTTCTGAAATGAGTCCTAATTCATTGTGTGCTTCATTTTATTTTCCCTTTGCTGATGCTTTAAAAGTGGCTTCTCTCATATATGATGGACCTCCTTTTCTAATTTCAAAGGCAGTTAGGATTCCATGGGGTTGAGTCACAATAATAGTTTGAAGGTCCTGTTTTTCTTCTATGGAAGACACTTTTGACTCAAATTTAGAAGACAAAGATCTCAAAATTTTCTCAACTAAAGTAGCTTCCTTTATCTCTTCACCCAGATTTCTCATATGATTTAAAATCCCATATACTCGCAAGAAATAACTAGAAACGCTTTCATCACTCTACATCTTGAGAGTTTCATACTGGATTATGAGAGTTTTTAGTTTAGCACATTTTTCCTGGAAGTCACCTTCATAGCTCTGAATGATTCTGTCCCATATTTCCTTGGCTGTGTTGAGCTGCATGACTTTGATGAATTCTGATTTTGACAGACTTCCCAATAAGGTGCTGACAGCTTTGGCATTGATTTCATATGTTTTCCTTTCTGCTGGATCCGTGGGGGACTGCTACTGTATATTGATATCCTTTCTCCACAATTTCCCAAACATCAGCTCTATTGATTGAAGATATGCTCTAGTTCATGTTTTCCAATATACCAACTTGTTCCCATTGAAGATTGGTGGTCTGATAGATCCCATGCCTTCGTGATTGTTCATTTTGAAAGATCTCCCTTCAAGTGATTAAACTTCTTCTGAAGGACCCGCTCTAATACCAATTGTTGGAAATAATACTGAGAGGGGGGTGAATCAGTATTATCAAATCAAGAACTTTTTCATTTCATACTCAAATTTATATACTCTACTTCAATGAAGGTAACTCATGTGTACACACAACTTTCTTTAAAGAAACCATCATATATCCAACAAACTTATGATTCAGTTAATTCATCATATGTTGATATTTAATCAGTGCATTAGCACTTCACTAACCATATAAACAATAACCATGTGCAGTAATAGAAGAATAAACCATCACACATAAGCAACACACATGAACACGAAGATTTAAGGTAGAAACTCAATGTGGGACGAAAACCACTTGCTGCTATCTTCTTTTAATATAGGAAAAACCTGTTTACAATTTTTCACTAGTGCAAACTCATACTAGTATGCAGGCACCCACCTGTAGAAGGTTACAACCTTCTCTCGTTCTCTAGCTTCTACTGGAAGGGAGCTACAACCCCCTAGCTCTTGTACTAGCTGATACGTTTACTAGTGCGTAGGCGCCAACCTAGAGAAGGCTCCAACCTTCACTCATTTTCCAGTTGCTACTGGAAGGGAGCTCCAACCCCCTAGATATTGTACTAGTCGATATGTTTACCAGTATGTAGGTGTCGACCTATAGAAGGCTATGACATTCTCTCTTCCTCCAGGGACCACATTTCATAAATTTTTAGGCTGGATACTCCTAGAATACAACACCACAATATAAAGGCCACGTTTCATCAAATTTTCATATTGGACCCATCAACAACATTGAAGCTCAAAATCAATCACCACTGCAATACAACCAATCGCTGAAAAAAAATCATCATTGAAGCAAATAACAATCAATCAATTTGAACATTCAGAACATTGTCACTAGAACACAGTCACTAGAACACAGTTAACAAAACACAGTCACCAAAACACAGAGTAGAATCCAGAACTCTACGTCAACAACCATAACCAACTGCAAATTCAAACATCATATTTCATAAGGTATACACTACTTCGCTGTGCCGAACCAATGTGTATATGTGATTTTATCAAAGCGAACCAACATACAAATTTGAAAATACTAATTTAAAACTTCACAACTATTCCAGACTTCTGTCATACCCAAATCATAACATTTATAGAATAAAACATGCATTAGTATTCAGATCTAGCCCAATCAACATGAGATCATGCAATAATAAGTCATTTTAGTTCTTATGATCCTGATCTAACAATGTATCCAAGGTGCAGAAAAGATTTAAGATCATCTCATAATCATAGCCCCTGCAACATAACATATACTTTCGATAGAAGTATTCCTCAGAAACCCATTCACTTGCACACTATGGCCTAATGATGTTCTCCTCCTTATATAGTTTTAGGCCTTTCTCAATACCTCGGACCAAAACCACTTAGGATCAATACCTTGGACCAAATACCTTGGACCAAATACCAAATACCTTGGACCAATACCTTGGACCAAATACCTCAGACCAATACCTTGGACAAAAACTTTGATTTTCCATCTCATACACGCTTTTCCTTTTGTGAAAGTGCATGTATACATATACACTCCTTTTGTTTTGTTAACCCGCTTGTATACGCTACTTCGACAAAATGAACCAGCATATACTTCTTAAACCATTTATGGAGTCTGACCTGTAATCCTTTGTTGTTAACCTGTTCCACTTGTCATCTATGTGAGTTGCCATCAAGGACAACACCTGTATCATAATGCCAACACAAAGGTTGGAACAAACTTGGAGACCTTTTGGATCAAACCTTTTGGAGCAGACCTAAAGTCATCCTTGGAACAACTATTAAAGATACCTTTTGAAGTAACCTTTGGAGTATGTTTGAAGCAGATTCTAGAGAACCTTCTTGGACCAATATTGAACCACTTTTGGAGATAACCTTGGACTAACTTTATTGAATACCATTGAAGCAAAATTGAATACATTTTGAAGGAAGTATTTATGAAGTATTTTGGTTAAATTTTTGATGCTTGGAGCCTGGGAGGATTGGTATCCTCATATACACTAGGTTGGTGCTTGGATTTGTCCAGGAGGATTAGTATCCTCAAATAGACTAGGTTAGTGCCTATATTTTCTTGAAATTATTGGTGTCCTTGTACAAGGTTGGTGCCTTGAATATTTTAAAAGGTTGGAGCCAAATTTTGGTAAAATACGATTAGATTCCTCACTAGTTTTTCTAATAATTTTTTTTTTGGTATATCTGATGCTTCATATTATGAAATATTTTAACTGGATTGATATTATAATTGGAAGAAATACTGATTCACCATGCCAAGTATTTCCAACAATGATAAGAATTAGTAATGTCCATAAGACAATATTCAAAAGTAATTTACAGTTATATGTGTTTAAAGATGGTTGGAAACTGAAGGAGGGACTTGAACTTTCCACCAAAACATAGGCCAACTTCACTACAATATCTCATGCAACTGACCACCCCTAAGCCAAATCCAAAGTCTGACAAGATTCCTATTAAATGAAATTCACACCCAAGGTTGAGTTAGATACTAATGATGAGGAGTCTAATCCTTGGGTGGATTTTCAGCCCAAGGAAAGAACCATAGTGACTCACTTTCTCTCTAGTTAAAACATAGTTCTTCACCCAAGATTCAAATGGACATTGCTCAATTCTAGGTGGTTGAACATATTGTATATCTGGTTCCTCAACTATTCTTTCTTAGAAATAAATGAAGGGTTTTGTAGTCCACTAAAAATGTGTTTTTATAGCTCTTTCAACAAGGACCACAATGGTTGGATTGCCATTTCATGTGGTTCATCATCCAACTACGAGCACCAAGTAGTTCAAGCATCTCGAGCTTTCCTATGACCATTTAGGCTTATAATTCATTGTTTAGTGGCCTCAATATTAGAAATATTAGGAATAAACATGTAAGGATTATGAAAATTGGCCCTTAGACATTCCAACCCAACTCCTTTGCTTGAATTAGTTCTACTTGTACCTTTCTCTCTCCCTTCACACAACTTCCTCGTGTGCACTTTGTTCTGCCTCTTCTGTCATTCTCCACAGGTCATGACTTATCTTGCCTTTTGCTTTATTCCTAAGGCTACTGATGAGCCCCAAAAATGGGTAACTTATTGGGCTCATTTTGCCTATTATTCTCGGTTAATCCACCATTCTTCATAGTTCTATGCATGCTTTTGACTATATTTATGTTAATTGAATGAATGAGAATAGTCACTTGACCACAAAGTCTAATATGTGCTTATTGCAGATTTTTGGACATCTTTTGGACCAAGGTCAAGCATTTATGAGCCTGTTGATAGCCAAATATGAAGGAACAAGGCTGAGGATTCATAGGAAGGGTGTCTCCAGCACTAAATGACCCCTTCCTCGAGTTATCTACCACCAGCTCAGAGTTCAATAGCCCACCAAAGATGATTTCAAGGGGCAACTGAGCAGATTTTGTGAAGTGGCTGATTAACTGCAATTATTGAGCAGCCAAGCTCCTAAAGTTAAGGAGGGCTGTTGGGAGTCCTCGTAGTGCATAAGTTGGAAGGCTTCAAGCCTTAGTAGTTTAGCCATTGAACAATTGTTTTTCGCACTTTAGTGCAGCTCTGCATTTCAGCTCATCTTCGAGCTTTTGCTGTAACAGTTTTGTGACATGATTATTTTTTGAGTAATGGAGATAAATTTCACCTTGTACTAGCTCTGAGCTTTCTTAGGAGGCTATAGCTCTTGGGGTTGGGCCCAACCCAAGTGCCAGTACCTCCTTTGTGTACTTTTATGTGTCTTTGCTGCATTCATGGAATAATTTCTGTTATTTAGGTTAAGATCTTGCTTTGCTACTTAGGTTGTTTCTGATGATTAAAATAGCTTTTCATACTTTAGGTTGATTTGATAGTTTGGTAAAGGAAAAGATCTGAAAAAATACCATCAAGCAATCCTTGATCCCATCTCTCCATCTTTGGGACCATGAGCTGAGACCAAGGCATAGTTGCTGCCACAAAAACACTGTTTTTGCCTCTCCATGCAATTTCTAGTGTTAGATTTTTAGTTGGAAAAGTTGATACTAGTTGTACTTGCATGTTTAATATTTGTTCTTACTTAGTTTCCATAGTTATCTTGCATGATTTCCTGTGTATAAACTTCTGTTCATCATGTTTCTGGTTTTTTGGTCAGACTAGGTCAAAATAGCTAGATCTCTGGTTTTCTTAGTCTTTGTTCGATCAGTTTTGGAAAATAGTGTGCAGAACACCTATAATACCTCCCTTCCTAGCCTTCCTCCATCATACAACCTACTCCAACCCCTAATCCAAGATTCCTTCTCTTCATTTGCCACACTTTTCCAATTTTCCCTAATTCCTACATTCTTGTGCAACATCGCTCCTTCCATCCTTGAACGAATCCAACCACCTTAATCACTCCTTAGCCTCATTTACTAGGTCCTAGACCCCTTTTCATCCTCATCAATCCTCCATTTCCACTTTCCCACCGTTTTTCCACCATCAACCCTCCAAAATCCTCTTTCGGATCTTCCTGTAGAACATCCTGTAGAATCCCTGCAGACTTCCTGTAGAAGTTCATGTGAGCGGTTTTTTGAAATCTAATCACTGTGAAACTCTTTGGAAGGGTGCTAGGGACCCCTTTGGCCCTCTTCTCACCTTCCCAACCTCCTGCAAGTGCCTACCACATTTCCTTTCGCCAATCAACCTCTGCACAGTAAAAAATAGTTAAAGCACATGCATAATAATTCTGCAAAATTACTCAAAAATGTAAAAAGATGTTTTTTCCAGATTTTACTACAGAAGTAGCTTATTCACATGTATTTTACCTTTCTAAAAGTCAATGGCATCCATTTCCACCGCTTTCATCTCTTTTCTTGCACCAGTAGGGCTAGTCGATAAAACTAGGGTTTTCTAGGGTTTGCGTTTCTTTTCAGCTTTCAGCTTCTTATTGCAAGTAGACTAGCCTCTTTTGAGTTAGCTTTCATCCATCACTATTAAAAGCTTATTCTAAGAGCTCATAGAAGTTAGCTTAAGCTCATAGCGGACTTGTGCTAGCTGATCAAGTGATAGCTTGCGACAAGAGCTAGTACTTGTGCATATATCACCGTCGCTTCCAAGTTTTATTACGAACAACCGGGTTGATAAAAGTAAAGAAGGGAGTCCCAAGAGTTGTAGTATCATTGCTGCAATATTGGAGCCCACCATATTTTTGGCACCATTGACGGGGAAGCGTCAGAGTATTTGTGATTGCTGTTTTTCTTCTATTTTCTACTACAACTTTCTGCTAAGTAGTTTATTTCAGCAAGAGTAGAGTAGTTGTTTCATTTCCATTGTGCAATTTCATTTCCATAAACATAGATTAGACCTTTCTTGCTTTCCTAGACTAGCATTTCAATTCCATAAGCATAGATTAGCATTTCAATTTTGTAATTTCAATTCCGCAAGTGTAGATTAGCATTTCATTTTTGCAATTTCATTTCAGCAGCATAGATTAGTCATTTCCTACTTTCATTTCAATTATGCAATTCTCATTCCAACAAAGTTTACTTTAGTTAGTTTCAATTTATTGTTCAATTAATTTTAGTTTTGTAGGTACAAGCAGAGAAAAATAAAAATCTACCAAAAATATTTGATTTCATGCCTCGTAGGAACAGAGACAATTCAGGAAAATTATTACCCAACACCCCCACCACATCATTGAGTCACCCTTCTCTCTTCTTCGGTGGTAGTGAACCTCGAGAGATACACAAAGATCCTCTAACAGAAGAAGAGAAAGAAAACATTCCTCCTGAGACCATGGCCAAACACAGGAACGACATAGGTGATGAGGAGAGAATAGAAGGTGCCTTTCCCATCTGAGAGACCAATGGGGACACAAAAATGAAAAACATAAGTCCCTCAGCATTACCTCACTTCCATGGATTGACCATTGAAGACCCTGATACCTTCTTGTTGGACTTTTTTGTCCTTTGTCGAACCTATGACTATGCAGAAGATGAGTAGAAGTTGAAACTCTTTCCCTCTACCCTCAAAGATGTAGCACTGTGTTGGTTCATGGGGTTACCTGGAAACAGTATCACAACTTGGGCTCAGATGCAGCAAGCCTTTAACAACAAATACCAGGATTGCTGTAGGTGAAAGGAAACGAAGGGAGAAATCTTTCGAATGACATGGGAAGCAATGAGTCTTTAGAAGATTACGAAGAAAGGTTCCAACTCAGTTATAAAATGGCCAGGTGCACACTTGACCCCGAATCTCCGAAGCTGGTTCTACTCCGAGAAATCCCTGAAGACCTTCTAGATACCCTCCATTTGCTGGCTGGAGGAGACATCTACCAACTACCTTATGATGACATAAATACTGTGTTTAGAAACCATTCTAAGGCAACCTGAAAAAGAGGTAGGGGGAATCAAATTTTAGCCAGTGCCACCTTCTCCAAACATGAGTTTGCAAATTAGATGGAAGACCTTAAAAGTGAGATGAGATAGACCATTGCCATGCAACTGGACACTTTCTGAATCCAACAGAAGAAAGAGGAAGCTGAGAGGGCTTTGGCCATATTTTATCCCAGATGTACAAGGAAACATCCTTGGAACGAGTGTCCATTGCACTCGATAGAGGTATGTTTTGTTTGTGAGGAAGACCACCCTACAAACCAATGCCCAAACTTACCCAGACTTAAAGCTATGTACCAAGGGGCTAAAGGAGCCACTGAACCACTCTACTTCCTAAACCAAAGGAGGCCACATGGATCCAGACCTTACCAGCAGGGGATGCAAGGGGCATCACAGAATTATGACAATGCCAACCAATCCACTCACATACCATCTTGGGGTCCCCCTGCTCATCCTTCTTGGTCTTCAGCCCCTCCTTGGGCATATCCATCTCAATACCATACTCAACATGCTGCTCATTCGTTTCATTCTCATGTTCAGTCCCAACCTCAGTGGAATGCACCTCAACAGGGGTGGAACCCCCAATACAACTCTCCTCCCGCCATTTTTCCTCCACCACTTGCTCAACCACAACCATTACCTCCTGCTCCTCCGAGACAACCCCAGATGCCTGCCCAACCGAACCCGATCCCCAATAATAGACAAGCCCAACAGGTATATATTGGAGAGACAACATGCCCTACCTATGCTATGGAGATTCAGGAGATCAACCTACAATCTGGGAAGGTCCTCCCAGATAGCCAACCTCCTCCTAAGGAGGATGAGGAAGAGAAACAAGAAAGTGAACCCAAAGCCATTCCACCCTTTCCTGAGAGACTAACTGGAACCACACAACCAAACCCAGACGAGACTGAACTTCTGGGCGAGCTTAAATAGTTATGTGTGAAAATACCACTTCTTCGAGCCATAAAATATGTACCAATATACAACAAATTGATTAAAGAGAAGTGTTTCAGGCACCCAGGTAGGCGCAAGAGAGATGCCCCAACTATCAATGTCATAGGACAACTGTCTGACCTAATGTTGGGACAAGTAATCTGTTTGAAATATCTGGACCCTAGGAGTCCTGTAGTTGATGTCCACATCAATGGCACTATAATCCCCCACACCCTAATTGATCTAGGGGCTGCCATTAATGTGATGAATAGGGACACTATGCTCAAACTCAACCTTCAAAGTTCCCTAAGAAAGACCTCGATAGTACTGCAGTTAGTAGACCACTCCACCGTGACCCCCAAAGGGATTGTGGAAGATGTCATGGTCTCTATTGATTCTTGCAAGTACCCTGTGGAATTCTTTGTCCTTCATCCAAACGAAAAAATCACTGGATGCCCCCTCATTTTGGGAAGGCCTTGGTTAGCTACTACAGATGCTTACATCAGTTGTCGAGCTGGAAGCATGACCATCAAGAATGGGCCTATGTCCAAGTAGCTAGTCCTATATCCTCCTGTCCAACCTCTGCTAGAGCATGAATTACCTCTCTGGTTGGAGGAGGAAGATGAGGATGAGGTCTACTCTGCACTAGTGTGCACAGTGGAAGCCACCAGGGGAGGTCCTCAAACCAAGGATGACCTTATTGAGAATTTGATTCAAAATCCACCTCCCAGTGTGCTACCATTAGAAGAATTGGTAGAAGACACCCAAGCCAGTGCTTTAGTGGATCTCTGTGTCGCTAATCCAACCTCCCCCCGAGTTAAGAATGTGGAATTTGGCCCTGAAAGAACCTTGAAGATCAACTCATCCCTATTCCCCCTCCCAAGAGAAGGAGTTGTGTAGCTTATTGAACCACCATTTGGATGATTTTTCTTGGAGCTATAAGGAGCTAAAAGGAGTCCACCCTTCAGTCTGTACCCATCACATTTACATTAAATAGGATTGTAAACTAGTCAGGCAGCCTCAGAGGAGAATGAATCCAGCCATTAAAGACATTGTCAAAGAAGAACTACAAAATTTGCTGGATGTAGGATTCATTTACCCCATCTCTGACAATGAGTGGGTTTCTCCTCTGGTGCCTGTGCCCAAGAAAAACGGGAAGTGGAGAATCTGTGTAGATTATCGAGAACTTAACAAAGCTACCAAGAAGGACCATTTCCCTTTACCTTTCATAGATCAAGTGTTAGATGGGCTGGCAGGGAAGAAGTTCTTCTTCTTCCTAGATGGGTTCAGCAGGTATAATCAGATTCAAATCAGCCCAGAAGACCAAGATAAGACCACTTTCACTTGTCCATGGGGTACCTTTGCTTACCTGGTCCTTCCCTTTGGGTTATGCAATGCTCCTGCCACTTTCCAGAGAGCAGTACTGAGCATCTTTGCTGAACTGGTTCATGATTCAGTGGAAATCTATATGGTTGACTTTACTCCTTATGGGTCCAACTTCCAAGAAGCATTGATTAATCTGGGAAAAGTTTTAACCAAGTGTATTGAAATGAACCTGTCCCTCAGTCCAGAAAAATGTGAATTTTTGATGACTAAAGGGACTGTGCTAGGTCATACAATTTCTCAGCAAGGATTACAGGTGGATCCCAACAAGATTGCTATCATCCAAAGGGTTCCACCTCTTCAGAAGGTAAGAGATGTTCAGAGTTTTCTAGGCTTAGTGGGATACTATAGAAGATTCATTAAAGATTTCAGTAAGCTAGCCTCTCCATTATTTGGTCTTTTGGGGAAGGATGTTGAGTTCATGTGGACTGACAACTGTCAAGAGGCTCTGGATACATTGAAAGGTAAGATGGTAACTGCCCCAATCTTGAGAGGTCCAAACTGGGCCCTACCTTTCCACATTCACACAGATGCCTCGAACAAAGCCATAGGAGAAGCCTTAGGAAAATTTGAAGAGAAGCTACCATATGCCATATATTTTGTCAGTAAAAACCTGTCCAAGGCAGAGTTAAACTATACCGTAACCGAGAAAGAGCTCTTAGCTATAGTCCATTTCCTAAACAAGTTCAGACACTACATCACTGGTTATCAAACATCCGTACACACTGATCATGTTGCAATTAGATATTTAATGAATAAACCTGATGTAAATGCTCGTATCTTTAGATGGTTACTTTTATTGCAGCAATTTGATTTGACCATTGTTGATAAGCCAGGTAAGGAAAATGTTGTTGTTGATCTTCTGTCTAGACTAGATTTATCTACAGGTGAAGAAGGGGTGGTGGATGATCAGATGCTAGATGAACACCTGTTTGCTATTTCAGTACTCTCTCCATGGTTTGTTGATATAATAAATTACTTGGTTTCAACATAGTTCTCGCCACACCTATCCTCAAAAGAGAAGAGTAAGATCGTGAGGAAAAGTGCTCCATTCACATGAATTGGGGATAACCTATTTAAACTTGGCCCAGATCAGATTTTGAGGCGTTGTGTCAGGGAGGAGGAAGTTTTTGACATCCTCCTCACTTGTCATGATGGGCCCTGTGGAGGCCACTTCACAGCAAAAAGAACCGCTTTCAAAATTCTACATGCAGGCTACTATTGGCCCACTCTTCATCAATATGTCAGGAGATACATCAGCCGATGTGACCGATGTCAAAGGATGGGAAAGCCGACTCCCAGGGATGAAATGCCTCTCCAACCTCAAGTGACTTTCGAGCCATTTTAGAAGTGGGGCATGGACTTTGTGGGTCTTATCAACCCTCCTTCGAACCAAAATTCTTACATCATTGTGTGCATGGACTACCTGACAAAGTGGGCAGAAACAAAGGCAATTAAGGAAACAACAGAAGAAAAAGTGGCTGAGTTTTTGAGGGAGAATATCTTGTACAAGTTCGGCTACCCAAGAGAGTTAGTCACAGATCAAGGAAGTCAGTTTAATTCTAACCTAATTGAAGACCTACTTGCTCATCACAGGATGAAGCACAGAACTTCCACCCCTTATCATCCGCAAGCAAATGGACAGGTGGAAGTCACTAACAGAGCTTTGGAAGAGATTTTGACTAAAGTGGTGAGCAACAACAAAAAAGATTGGGTAGATCGCTTGGTTGAGGCCACTTGGGCCTACAACACTACTTGGAAAACTACAACAGGTTTCACACCTTATGAGTTGGTCTACGGGAAGAAGGATTTGCTGTCCATAGAATTTGAATATAACACATTGAGGTTGGCAGCTCAGTTGGACCTAGATCTCAGCAATGCACAACAAGAAAGATTACTTTAGTTGAATGGACTAGATGAACAAAGAATGTAGGCCCTTATCCACTCAGAGGTGGTTCAATTTCAAAGGAAGATATGGCATGACCGGTACCTTAAAGAAAAGCAGTTTCAGCCAGGAGATTGGGCGCTGTTATATGATTCAAGATATAAGGATTTCAAAGGGAAGCTAAGGACAAGATGGCTGGGACCATATACAGTGCAGAAATGCAACGACAATGGTTTAGTCCTTATCAAGACCATTGATGAAGAAGACATCCCCATGCTTGTCAATGGGCATCGATTGAAAATCTACAGGAAGCCCCTTTCTAAGCAGGAGTTCATTGAAACTCTGGATAAATCAGTATTGGTAGTGGAGTAGGCCCCACCTCCACTCCACCCACACATTGAACAAAAAAAAATATATATATAAGATCCTTGGGTGAAAACCTCTTGGAGGCTCCTAGGGCAGATAGTGAGGACGAAATCCTCCTGGAGGTGCCCCAACTATCTCAAAAAAAAAAGAGAGAAAAAAAGAAAGAAGAAAAGAGAAAAATAAAAATAAACCTAATTTCTTTTGAATGATTGCATGTTGCAGGAAGGACATTGCAGGTTAGGAGATCGCGCAAGACAAAGGCAGAGGTCAGCACCAGGCTATAAGCATCCCTCACCATCCATTCCTCCATGACCACTACCCTTTCCTAAGATTTGGTCTCATTCGGACTAAGATTTCACCTTCTACAAGAAGTTCTGTGTCTTCTACAGGAAGTTTTATGTCTTCTATAGGTAGCTCTGTGTCTTCTACAGGAAGTTCCTGTAGAGCCTACAAACAAGCTAGAATTGATCTTCGAAGAGGACCCGAGGGTTGGGAACCTATACATGAGGCCTGCAAACATCCCTGCTTCCATCCATCGCCATATGTCAGCTTTTTCCATCTCTGTACACCTCCATTGCACTCATTTTTTTATGTTCCTGCACAATCACACACAGAAATCTTGTTTTTTCATACTGCTAGCAAAAACTCCTTATTGACAAATCAAGCAGTAGTCTTTTACTCACCATACCTGTTACCCTCCATCTAGATTCCTCATCCGTCGAGACCCTCGTTAGCAGTATAGCCCTGCTCATTCTATCCTGCATTCCAGGAGGAGAAGTAGCTACAAGACATCCTTTAGGAATCCTATAGCAGTTGATCCTGCTGAAAACATACTCCAGAGATAGGGACAACAAAGAATGGTAGAAGAGACATGCATGTAGCCCTTCTTGAATGTAAGAACATCAACAGCACTAGAGGCCAAGCATCCAGTATGCATGCAGCAACAACAAACGAAGGAATGTGTTCCAGAACCTGAAATCTGCATAACATGGCCGCGACCACGCAGGTAAGTGCCTAAACACGTTCTTCAATTACATAAATCATATTTTAAAAGCTGCATGACTATGGGAATGGTTCGGATTGGGTGAAATCGGTGGCCAGTCAACTGGCCACCCTCAGCCAGTTATATATGCTCGTGAAATCCAAACGAGCCCCGTTACATTCAAAATTGCCGATTAGATGTGCATCCAGCACATGTGGAGTGTCCATTCAGAGAGAAATCGTCGGGACTGGTAGTGGTGGAGACGGGTAACGGGAGAGCAGAGGTGATGGTGGTTAGAAACACACATAAACATTATGGTTGTGATGTCGGATCGATGGTCTAGTCCGGCCACCTCATCCCCCCACCACGAATCACGCCGTAGTTAAAAGACGCTTAGTCAAAACATGCACCACCCTCTGTTCATTTTGCGTTCACGACGTTCTCGACTGGAGTACGTATCCACCACTTCCAAAAACAGTTAACCAGTCGTCCTCCACCAGTTTTTCAGCCTATTTTCAAAAATCTTCCACTTATCGAGCTCTATCAGAAGCACAATTACATTCTACAGGAACCGGGAGCCTTCTACAAGAAGGGTTCTACAAGAAAGTTAGAGAACTGCTCGGCAGAAGAGAACCAGGATTTTTCGTTGAATTTCAAGCTCCAAACAAGGTAGGCTCGAGAGAACTTCTTTGTGCATGATTTTTTTGTGCAAGGTGGTGAACTGAATGACATCAGTTTGAAAAATAAAAGTCTACCTGTGTATTGAACAAACCGTGAAAGATTGCCTGCATATTTCACTGTATTTTCCTAAGTTCTTTCTCTGCACTCCGAAATCTCCTCATCATTTTTAAAATTCTCTTGTAAGGAAGATACATGCTACAGTAGAGGCCACCCTGTGTATGAAAAACTAAATTTACATATCTATCTATGTGTTGAGAAGAGAATTTGTGCCCTTATGCTCTGTTCTGCAAAAAAAACATTCTCCTTTCAATAAACCAACATCCGAATTTTGGGTGACAAAAACAAGGGAATTATTTCTATCTGGTATTGTGAGGAACACAAGAGAAACTCCCTGGGTTTAGAAGACACCAAATTCAACTATCCTCTGTTTCAGTGATTGACTATTGTTTTCCTAAGAATTTTCTTTTCTGATTAATACATAAGAAGAACACTCAACACCATGCCAGGGGGATTCATAAGGAAAGAGCCCTTAGACTCCATCAAGCTATATGAGCACCCTCAGGTGGTGGACCTTTTCACTCGAGCAAATTAGATATCCTTCTTTGACAAAATTCAGGGTCATGATGAAGAGATAACCGAAGAGTTTTTAATATCCCTGAGACCACATTCAAGGACACATGCCACAATTAGTTTTAGGGGTTTGACCCTAGAAATCACCCCTGAGCTCATCAGTAGAATTACTGGTCTACCATTGGGACTCCCTTGGAGCAAGGAAGAGAGATCATTGGGCCAGATTGCTAAGAAAACATTTTTTCTGCCCGAGGAGCATCCTGTAGAGGAAAAAAATGGAGTTATAAGGACAAGTCTGCCCCCTCTCTAGAGTGAAGTTAGCTACCAAATTATGAAGTACATCACATGTGAAGGGAGGTTTAGCATCATCTATTGATACCATTTCAACTTATTATGTGAGTTAAGGCATGGGATTGAATTGCCTCCAGCCAAGAAACTAAGCATCCCATATTTCCTTCTTCAGTCCCTAATTGAATGTGGTACAAAGCTAAATGAAGGGACCCCAGACCAGTTGGCCCACCATGGGCTCATCAAACTGTTGGTGGAATATGCTTTACACGCCTACACTGTCCCCATATCTTGGGAAATCTTCAGAAACATGTCTAGAAATGATAACATTAGGACTTTGGCTGAAAACATCACTCCATCCAACAGTGAGGAGGGGGAGCAAACTGAGGAAATGGAGAAAAATGATGATGAAGGCACATAGGGCATCCAAGCAGAAGACAGAACAAAGGAAATACAGGAAGAATAGAAAGAAATTAGCAAGATTTCTGAGCCTAAAACAGAGGAAGAAACAACAACAAAAACAACAAGGGAAAAGAGGATATAGAGTAGAAAGGAAAAGGCCGAACAGGCCCAAATGAAGGCTGCCACAACTAAGGCAAGCACCTAGAAAGAGAAGGAAAAGGCACACCCTGAGATATCAGTCACACAGACAAAAACAATGGACACAAATATTTCTATAGGAAGCGAAGAAAAATACCACCAGGAAGAGAAATCCCCAGAAACGTTGGCGAGGGAGGCAACAATTGTGCTTACTGCATTAAGCACACCTGCAAAACAAAAAGGAAATAGAAAGAGGCAAACCCCCATGTACTTTAAAGCCAGGAGGAGCACATGGATCAAAATGGGCACACCCCAGCCACAATCAAAGGAACCAATTGTCATTGAGGACACAACCACTAAACCAAAAGAAGAGTCTCCTTCAAAGATATCCATCACTATGAAAGAGGAAGCCCAAAAACCTCCACTTGGAGAGAAAGAATTAGGATGATGGACTCAAAAACAGCTCTACAGGAAGCTGAAATGACTCTACAAGAAACTCTGGCGAAGTTAAAAGAAATCGAGAAATTGGAGGAGAAGGAAGCCAAACAACAATAGGGAGAAGAAAAGACTGAGGAAATACTAGAGCCGAGCACTTAGCCTAGCTTGGGTTCATATTACAACCTATTAGAAGGTGGGAAGATTATCCCACAGAAGTTTGTTGTACCACTATTCTTTGCATTGGAACAAGAGCGGGTTAGGACTCACACTTGGATGAGGATTGCCAAATCCAAGGGTGTTGTAGACATAGGCCACCTAGAGGAACAACTAAAGGAATCAAGGAAAGAGTTGGCCATGGTGAGGCACATGGAAAGCAATCAGAGAGCCAAATTACGGGAAGAGAATGAGCTGTTGAGGAAGTAGTTGCAACTAAAGGAAATTCATAAGGAAGATAGGCCGTCCATTGTGGGAGAGCAATAGCAGCAAGAAAGACCTCCAGCAGACAGGGAGACAGCTGAGGAACAACAAAGAGAAGAAAATTTGCCAACTGATGTTGAGATGCTATCCAAGTTGCTACAGGAAAAGTAGTCATAGGCAGCAGAAGAAATACAGGCTTTGAAACAACAGGTGCAAGAGAAAGAAGCCCAAATGGCCTGGATGTCCAGCTGGGTAGTAGAAGCCTTACAATGTAGGCAACCTACAAAGTCATATGCATTATGTCTTAAGTATCAATGGTTGCAATTTCAAATTAACACACTGGCCCAAAGGGGCACAATTCCATTCCAGAACTATAATCAGTTCATGTATTTGTGTGACAGTAGCTCAGCTGAAGACAAGGCCAAGTTAGCAGAATTCTATTTACATAACTTGGCACTTCCAAACATGAACCTATGGGACCCCAATGCAGCATTGGGAGATGTGCAACTAATGGCCATGGCCTCTTGGTTAAACCATGAGGAAAAGAGGGCAGCAGAAATTCGGGAAGTTATGGATAGGGAGCTGAGTGAGCCACTCATGATTAGAGCAGAACCAGAAGATCCCTCAGCTTTAGTGTATGCCCACCAACACCTGATCAACAACCTTCAGGTTCTCCCAGACTACATTGAAAGACAAGTTCAAGCCATCACACACTTTGAGGACATGGAGAGACTGTTGGGTGATAACTGCATCCATGCTTGCACCAGGAGATGGAACACATTGTCCCACAGTCTGAAAATAAGTGAGTACCACTCCCCAACAAGGATGCGGGAGGCTTTGGCCAGAGTACCTCTCTACAAACGATCAATGCAAAATCTGAAGGCTAGCTAGATTGGCCTAAAGTTTAGTCCTCCATTGCTTTTGGGACTGCTGGAAGGGGTTAAAGAAGAAGAAGAACACAGGAAGTGGGAGGAGGTAGAGAGAAAAGCAGGGTTTCATGACCGAGAAGAGGACATCACCTTGAAAGCCTGGGATGTTAGAGAGGCAGTCAAAGCAATCAAAGATGATGAGCTGGGTTAGTTGCTTAGAGGATGAGCAACACATTCAGCAGGGGGTGATGATGAGCCCCAAAAATAGGTAACTTATTGGGCTCATTTTGCCTATTATTCTTGGTTAATCCACCATTCTTCATAGTTCTATGCATGTTTTTGAATATATTTATGTTAATTGCATGAATGAGAATAATCACTTGACCACAAAGTCTAATACGTGATTATTGCATATTTTTGGACATCTTTTGGACCAAGGTCAAGCATTTATGAGCGAGTTGATAGCCAAATACGAAGGAACAAGGCTGATGATTCATAGGAAGGGTGTCTCCAACACTAAATGACCCCTTCCTCGAGTTCTCCACCACAAGCTCAGAGTTCAACAGCCCACCAAAGATGATTTCAAGGGGCAGTTAAGCACATTTTGTGAAGTGGCTGATTAACTACAGTGTTGAGCAGCCAAGCACCTAAAGTTAAGGAGGGCTATTCCGAGTCCTCGTAGTGCATAACTAGGAAGGCTTCAAGCCTTAGTAGTTTAGCCATTGAACAGTTGTTTTTCGCACTTTAGTGCAGCTCTGCATTTTAGCTCATCTTCGAGCTTTTGCTGTAAACAGTTTTATGACATGATTATTTTTTGAGTAATGGAGATAAATTTCACCTTGTACCAGCTTTGAGCTTTCTTAGGAGGCTGTAGCTCTTGTGTTTTGGCCCAACCCAAGTGACAGTACCTCCTTTGTGTACTTTTATGTGTCTTTGCTGCATTCATAGAATAATTTCTGTTATTTAGGTTAAGATCTTGCTTTGATACTTAGGTTGTTTCTGATGATTAAAATAGCTTTTCATACTTCAGGTTGATTTAACAGTTTGGTAAAGGAAAAGATCTGAAAAAAGGCCATTAAGAAATCCTTGATCCTATCTCTTCCTCCTTGGGACCATGAGCTGAGACCAAGGTATAGTTGCTGCCACAAAAACACTGTTTTTGCCTCTCCACGCAATTGCTAGTGTTAGTTTTTTAGTTGGAAAAGTTGATACCAGTTGTACTTGCATGTTTAAGATCTATTCTTGCTTAGTTTCCATAGTTATCTTGCATGATTTCCTGTGTATAAACTTCTGTTCATCATGTTTCTGGTTTTTAGGTCAGATTAGGTCAAAATAGCTAGATCTTTAGTTTTCTTAATCTTTGTTCGATCAATTTTGGAAAATAGTATGCAAAAAACCTATAATACCTCCCTGCCTAACGTTCCTCCATCATACAACCTACTCCAACCCCTAATCCAAGATTCCTTCGCTTCATTTTCCACACTTTTCCATTTTGCCCTAATTCCTACATTCTTGTGCAGCATCGCTCCTTCCATCCTTGAACGAATCCAACCACCTTAATCACTCCTTAGCCTCATTTACCAGGTCCTAAACCTCTTTTCATCCTCATCCATCCTCCATTTCCACTTTCCCACCGTTTTTTCACCATGAACCCTCCAAAATCCTCTTTCGGATCTTCCTGTAGAACATCCTATAGAATCCTTGCAGACTTCCTGTAGAAGTTCACGTGAGTGGTTTTTCGAGATCTGATCACAGTGAAAATCTTTGGAAGCGTGCTAGGGACCCCTTATGCCCTCTTCTCACCTTCCCAACCTCCTGCAAGCGCCTACCCCATTTCTTTTTGCCAATCAACCTCTGCACAGTAAAAAATAGTTAAAGCACATGCATAATAATTCTGCAAAATTACTCGAAAATGCAAAAAGATGTTTTTTTCCAGATTTTACTACAGAAGTAGCTTAGTAACATGCATTTTACCTTTATAAAATTCAATGACATCCGTTTCCACCACTTTCATCTCTTTTCTTGCACCAGTAGGGCTAGTCGATAAAACTAGGGTTTGCTAGTGTTTGTGTTTCTTTTCAGCTTTCAGCTTCGTATTGCAAGTAGAATAGCCTCTTTTGAGTTAGATTTCATCCATCACAGTTAAAAGCTTCTTCTAAGAGCTCATAGAAGTTGGTTTAAGCTCCTAGCGAACTTGTGCCATCTGATCAAGTGACAACATGCGGAAAGAGCTAGTACTTGTGCATATAGCACCGTTGCTTCCAAGTTTGTTATGAACAACCGGGTTGATAAAAGTAAAGAAGGGAGTCCCAGGAATTGCAACATCATTGCTGCAATACTGGAGCCCACCATCTTCCATTCCAATTTCTTAATCCTTGAGGAGGGGACAGGGATGGGTGTTGTCTCCTCCAATGCTACCCCATCCAATATTCTTCAATGCCTAACAATGATGGTTGGTCGGGTTGAAATTACGGAAATGCAATGTGGCTATATGAGCTTGTTCTTGGCACATCACATGAAATTAACATATATGCCACCAAAACCCTAATAGGTACAATTAAATCCTCCCCTAAGATATTTGGATCTATGTGTGCCTTCATTCACTCAGTCATCAGTTGATTTCCACATAAATTTATATACAACTATAATTACACATCTGGGTTTAAATACATGGGGTGTTATAGGAAAAGGGTTATTTTAAACCCCATCCACCTTGAGAAACACCATCCTAGGTGCTATATAAATATAACGCAAATTTTAACCATTGAGCTTTATATTTACAACTCTTACACGTATTTACACAGTAAAAAAAATGGTTAAGATACCCTCATTTTATCTACCATTCCCTAGGTGGCTTCATCTAGTCCAAAGTGCTTCTATTGCACCTTGAACTGCTCTATTAATTGATTCTAGAGCACGATCTATGTACGATATAGGATGCAAAGTGGTTCTATTTGGAACTCTTCCTCGGGTTCTACCTATATCACAGACCAATCGACAATGTGATTATTGTCATGTACATACTTATTAATCAAGGAAATTCGAAAAACATCTTGTGATTTTAGTGTGGGTGATAAGGCCAATATACAAGCCATTGGACGCATTATTTCCAAAACTTGAAATGGTCGAAAAAATATACATGTGAAATTGGCAGAAGGTCCCAATTTCAGTGAACTATTTCTTGGTTTGATGCATAGATACATATGATTTCCTACTTGAAACCGCTTATGCATTATTTGCTGATCTACATAACTTTGTTGAACATATTTTGCTACCTTTATTTTTTTCTTGATATTGAGCGCAACTTGCTCCATTTACTTCAACATACCTAGTTCAATAACCGCCCTATTCATGGGATCATCACAACTAATGGGAATGCTACATTTTCTACTATACAAAGCCTTCAAAGGGCTCATCTTAGTGAATCTTGGTACCTATTGTTGTATGAAATTTCAACTAGTGGAAGGAACCCTTATGACCTCTTTGGATGATGCATGAAATACATAATTATCACTTCCTCTAAAATTTTATTCACCCTTTTAGTCTGACCATCAATATGAGGATGATGTTATACTAAAGGCTAGATGGGTTCCAAAACTAGCAAGCAATTCTCTCCAAAATTTTGATGTGAAATTGGCATCCTGATTTGAAATGATCTTCTTTGGTATGCCATGCATTTTGAATATTTCCTTTATGAAAATTTGAGCTATGTCAATAGCTTTGTGAGTGGAATTGAAACCTATAAAGTGATATGCCTTACTCAACTTATCCACTACCACAATAATGACATCATGTTGCTTGGATGTTATTGCGAATCTTGTGATGAAGTCCATAGATATGACTTCCCACTCCCACTTAGGAATTGGGATTGGTTGTATCAATCCCGCTGGGTGTCTAGATTCCACTTTAAATTGTTGGCATTCCAAACACTTGGCAATGTAGTCAAAAACTTCCTTTTTCATGCCCAACCAATTGTACAATTTCTTCATATCCATTATCATCTTTTGGTAACTAGGATGACCTAAATAAGGTCTTTTATGAAACTCATCTAGGATGAGCTTCTTCAAGTCACACATACAAGGTATATATCATCTATGATTGAACTTAAACATACCATAATCAATGAGCATATAATTCTTGTTCAATGATCATTATGGCTCTTTATATAAGCACACTTTCACATGTTGAATGTGCTCGTCTTATACCAACGCTTGATATATTCCTTGATATTGAATTCACAGGTGGTCATGGTTGCCAAGTGAGATAGTTGTAGACATTTGTTGAGAGCATCTATCACTTTGTTCCCTTTACCTTTGATATGCTTGATCTCAAAGTCAAACTCATTGAGAAAGGATAGCCATCTCTATTGTCATGCATTTGACTTGGGTTGGTCAAACACGTATCTCATCCCTCCACGACATGACATTAAAACAAACTTCCTTCCAAGTAAGTAGTGCTTCCACATTTTCAATGCATGCACTATTGCTGCAAGCTCCAAGTCATGAGTGACATAGATCCATTCATGCTCATTTAGCTTCCTAGATTCATAAGAAATCACATTCCATTCTTGCATTCGGACTCCACTGAGCCCCTCCTTACAAGCATTTGTCAAAACCACAAAATTCTTTTTTTAGATAAACTATTCTCAAGATAGGTGCATGCATGAGAAGGTGTTTGAGTTATTCAAAACTATCTATGCACTTTGATGTCCATTGAAATTTAACCCATTTCCTTGTAAGGATGTGATCAAATACTCTATTTTTGATTTTTTTTTGAATGAAATTCCAGTAGTATCTACCCCATTCCATGAAATATCTCACTTTCTATGAAATTTATGGGAATGGACCACACCATGATAGCCTTTATCTTCTCGAGATCTACGAAAACACCTTCATGTGAGATTACATGCCCCAAATGTTGAACTCAAGACTTAAATAATTCAAATTTATTGAGTTTAGCATACATTTTTTGTTCCCTCAGTAACCATAGTATTTCCTTTAAGTGCTCCTCATGTTCTTCTATGGTTTTCAAGTAAACTAGGATATCATCTACAAATACTAGCATAAATTTGTCTAGGTGATGGCTGAGGACATTATTCATCAGACACATTAATGTGGCTGGGGAATTTTTGATACCAAATGGAACCACAAAAAATCGTAATGTCCATACCTAGTTTTCAAGGTTGTCTTGTGGATTTATTCTAGTTGTAACACTATAAAAATAATAATGGATATTTGATTCTATTTCCGAGGTGGTGAGTGGGGTTTCTCCCCTCACTGGTCTTTGTCGGATTCCCTGTGCCTCTTCCTTGACTTACTGCCTTCTGCATTGTTGAATTCTAGTCCTTACTTCCAAATTTCAGAAGGACTTTTCTTGGATTTGTGCCTTCATTGATAGCTAGCATCAAGATCATGCCACTTTTTCCTTTGTAGATATGACAAGCTTTGTAAGATCACTGCATTCACCTATTCTTGTCATTCTTGTTCTCTGACAATCCTCTCATTGTTTGCTTTGCAACTTCTCAACTCATCTTTCAAGCTACTATGAGTTTCTATTAGATCAGGGGAATTCCTCTTCGAGCTTCTTGGAACAAAATACTCTTCCCGAAGATGATAGGATTTGGGCATGTTGTATTCTACCATGTTGTTGCTTCTTTCTTTTTTTCTTGTTGGAATTTTGTATATTCTTATTTCTCTCTATCTAACTCTATGTTATTGCACGCACATAATTGTTAGCCAAACTAAGCACAAAATAAATAAATTTACTCATCACCTTGGTATAATTACAATAAGCATGTTGATTTGAACTGGTTGAAAAAAAACTCAAATCCAAGGTTAGTGTGTTGGTTAGAAACAAAATAATATATGAACAATCTTCCAACCAATAATCATATCAACTACAAGAGTATACAACAATTAAATTATTAGATCAAATTTTTATCTTGTGTGTGAGCCTCTTAAGGTCCAACATTGAACATTTGCTCTGATACCAGTTTGTAACCACTTTTTAACCCCATTAGAGGAACATCGTCCTCGGGATGTAAGATGTGTTACTTATTAACTTAACCTGACCTCCAAGGTTTGTTATGAAGATGAGGTTAGAAAAAATGTTGTTTTTTCATGCCTACAAATTTCACTCTTGATGCCACCATTATGCTCAACTCATTGAGAGCTTTCTAGTGGTGTCACTCTTACTTTGATTTGATCCATAGATCAAAAGTTATAATTAATTGATTTTTTGGCCTATCAGTAGAGGCAACTATCATTAAACTGACGACATGGAGCCCACACAATCTTGTCAAGTTAACTTCATGGATCATATAGTTAGACCCATGCTACACCACCACAAATCTCATTGCTTCGACATTTAGTGTCAAATAAGATGCGAATAATGGTGGAAAGTGAGTAGTACGGTGACCTTGCAGTTCCACCTTGGAAATTTGACATGATTTTTTGACCTTGTTAGTGCACTCTTATAGGATACACCATGCCATGACTTTGGTGAAAAGCGATGAGTAATGGGTGATAGGGCAGGTTTCGTCCACAAGGTTACGTCTGAACCCCACCACTAGGTCTCTCTCCCACTTAAAACTAGTCTAAACTCTACCGCTTAATGGATACAACAATATACACATATAACACAAAAGACATATACAAGGTAATCTCTGAGTGGTATGAAGACCGAATCACTTCCACTGGAAATTGGAAGTCCTAAGGCGTATAATGGTTGAAGGCCTAGTTCCTAGAAATCAAATCACTGTTCATGAATATGTTTTGATAGTGGGGTGGTCTAGACCACCAACTTTTGGGAGTTAAGGCCACAAGGTCTGCAGGTACAAAAAATTTCTTTAGATTGAAAAAGTAGTACAAAAAATGTTGATTTACATACATATAATCTTTCACAAACTTTCATAAACACATAGTATCACATTCAACATGAATATATCCATGACCAACACATTCCAACAAACATCAAATTCTTGAATATAAATAATAATAGTATTCTAATAACAAGCACAAAAATGAGCCTCACTTCTCAGTCATTCATTTATGATATAAACTAATAAAGCATTGCATCATTCACATATAATAAGAATCAACATAGTCCATAAGACAATATGAAGTAATTTAAACTTATCTGTGCAATTAAAGATTGCTATAAATTGAAGGAGGGACTTGAAATATCCACCTAACCATAGGCCATCTACATTGCAATATTTCTTGCAAATAACAACCCCTGAGCCATATCCAAAGTCTGAGGGGATTCTTGTTTAGGGGAATTCACATCCAAGGTTAAGTCACATACCCAGGAGAAGGAATCATAGCCTCAAGACAAACACCACAGTGACTCACTTTCTCTTTGGTTAAAACACAATGCTTCACCCAAGATTGAAATGGCCATTTCTTAGCTATAGGAGGCTGAACCTACTATATAAGCGGTTCCTCAAATTTTATTTCTTAGCAAGAAATGCAAGGTTTTGTAGTCCATTGAACTTGTGTTTTTATAGATCTCTCAACAAGCACCGCATTGGTTGGATTTCCTTGTCATGTGGTTCATCTGTCAACAACAAGAACCAAGTAGTTCAAGTATCTTAAGCTTCCCTATGACAGTTTAGGCTTAGAATTCATCATCTGGTGGCATTAATACTAGATATATAAGGAATAACATGACATTCTTCTAAACCCTATCCCTTAGACATTCTGATCTAGCTCCATTGTTTGACTTAGCTCCAACAACACCTTTCTCTCTCTTTTCACAAATCTTCCTTATGTGTCCTCTGTTCTTCCAATTTTGTGATTATCCACATGCTATGATTTCTATTTTATTTTGTTTTCTTGCCGAGGAAGTCTTTCCATTTTCTCAATCCTCAAGGAATGGATAGGGATGGGTGTCATCCCCATCCCATGCTGCCCCATCCACTCTTCTTCAATGTTTGATAGTGCAAGTTGGTTACTCATCAGGTTGAAATTAAGGAAATTCAATGTGGCCACATGGGCCTATTATCAACATGCCACATGGAACTAAAAGACAAGCTACATGCACCTCAACAGGTACAATGTGACCCTCCCTTCAACCATACATTAGTTTATTTCGACATAATTTTATATACTTATATAATCATGTAGCCACATTTACATACATGGGGTGCTATAAGAAAAGGGTTGTTACATATTCAATTAAAATATACATACATATGGAAGTAGGAATAGAAAAACCTTAACACTAGGAATAAATCTAATGCATTCAAATTATACCCTATTCTTGAGTCCCTAGGGTTGGTTATTCCCTTTATAGGACTAATTAGATTATAAATCATATTGTGGTCCCTTTACATGGAAGCTTAAAGTAAATGATTATTTGAATCATTAATGATATAGACTTGTTGTTAGTGAAAAGGGAAAGCAAATTAATTTATTTTGAATCTTTATAGCAAATTGATTTGTACATGAGTATAGTTTACAATTGTGTATCAACCTTGTTATCAATGATAGTTAAAAAACTAAAATAAAACAAATTTGGTTATGTTTACGTGGTTATATGAGTTTGGCATTGCACAAATGTCTTAATGAGGGACAAATTACTAGATCAAATTATTTCATGTTAAAACTAGTAAAAATGATTTTCAACACTTAAAAATTTCTAAATAACAAAAAAGAAAATAAAATAATGGAAATATTTTTAGTTATTTATTTATTTATTTTATGAATTTAATTGCCTCTTTTAGTGAAAATTAAGAAAAATGAGGCAAAAATGAAGGAAAAAGGGTAAATATGGCCGAAATGATGATATTTTTAAGTGGATTTTTATTGAAAAAAGTGAGGACCAACATCTCTGCCAAGGATAAGTTATTGCATATATTCATGTACAAAAAATTATGTTCCTCGTTTCATCTTTGCAAGGCCCTTGTTTCTCATAAGAGGACATCCAAATTAGATGTGGATCCTCTCCATATTTTCTACCTTAGTTCTTACATCAATACCTCCACTCTCAAACTTTGATTTTTCATCTTCAATGCTTGTATTAGTTTATATTATTGATAGTCTTGCTTTGATATCATGGTGTTTTCCTTTCGCAATCTCTCATTCTCTTCCTTCAATTTTTCATTTTCCTCAATAAATTTCAGATTATGCCTCATAAGAATTTCATTTTGAGTTTTAATATATATTTCCAATACTTTCATTTCTTCAAACTCCCTTTTCAATTTCCTAATTTTCCTTTTCTTCTTGTTCATGTCTAGGTCTAAAAATGAAATAAGATATTTTCCCTTCCTTTTTGAGTACTGGTAAAGGTAGAAAATTATTTTTCTCCATGTGTTGATGGTTCCTTTTCTTTTGCTGCAAATATCGATGGTTCTTATTCTTTTGTTGTGAATATAGATGGTTCTCCTTCCTATATGTCTATAAACTCAATATAATCATATAAAATATGTTGATCTTGTTGGGTGGGGAACCTGATTGTCTTCATGATTTAGAGGTCTTTATTTTAGTTGGATTTACACCCTAGGAAGATTTTACACCCCTCCACATAGGGGGGACTTGTGCCCCCCCCACCATGGGGGTTTGGGGGCAGCGCCCCCGAAGCTAAAAATAGATGTAAAATTGCCTTGTAAAATATTGTAATTTCATAGTAAATCTGGGCCGTTCATTAGGTGGATGATCCGATGATAGAAGTTATGTTTAATTTATGGTTCTTTTCTCTAGAAGGAAACCCCTCATTTTATATGAGGTAATTGTATTGCGGTTGTGTATATGTGTATTTTGAGTGAGAAAGAGGGAGGAGACTGTGTGAGAGAAAAGATGAATGTAGAACATATCTGTTGTAGGTTGTATCTCTTCATTATTCTGGATAATATAAAGGAAGGATTGCCTATTTCTCTATGGACATAGCCCAAATTGGGTGAATCACATATATTTGTGTCTCTCTTGTTTTATGTATTTTCTCTGTTTATGTTTCCACAATATTTGATGTGTACCATTGCTTTGTAATATATAATTTTCTAACAACTAATATCAGAGATGAAGGTCCATTTGGCTGATAAAATCGCAGGAGAGAAGGGCTCCTGGTTTGAGTGGGAGAAATGATAGAATATGGTAGGTTTAGGGTCGAGAAATTTAATGGCCAAAACTACCAGTGTGGAAGATGAAGATGAAATATTATTTGTATCATAAAGATCTGTACCTACCATTAAGTGGAAAAACAAAGAAGCCAACGAGTATGACAGACACAAAATGGGAGATTCTCGATAGAAAGGAACTTGGAACAATACGGTTGTGCCTAACGACATTTGTAGCCTTTAATATTTCAAAATAAATGCCAATAGATGGTTTAATGATGGCATTGGCCAAGCTATATGAAAAACCCTGGGCCTCAAACAAGGTATTTCTTATGAAGCGTTTGTTTAATATGAATATGTCAGAAGGTGGATCTATTGCTAATCATTTAAATGAATTTAATACGACTACCAGTTAGTTAAGTTTTGTAGGGGTAAATTTTGATGATGAAGTTATGGATCTATTATTTCTATGCTCATTTCCAGAAATTTGGAATGACATAGTTATGACCATTAGTAACTCTGTCTCGGGATCTAGTACTTTAAACTTTGATGATGTCATTGGTGCTATCCTTAGCGAAAACATGTGACAGAAAAGCTCTGGTGAGACATTAGGTAATGCTTTGACTACAAAGTCTAAAGGAAGAAAAATGGAAAGAGAAAAGAGCCCAGGATATCACAGTAATCAAGGAAAGGAAGATCCAAGTCCATATCAGGGATAGTGTACTGGAAATGTGAGAAGAAAGGACACTTGAAGAAAGACTATAAGTCTCGAAATAGAAAAGAAGGAGACACACAACAATAAAAAACCATGAAGCGAATGTGACAGGTGATGTGTTGCAAGATTCTTTGATTCTTTCATTAGATGCTTGGGTGGTAGATTCATGGGCCTCATTCCATGTCACACTTGATAGGAAACAGTTTCATGATTACGTTCAAGGAGGTTTTGTACAGGTTCATCTGGGTGATGATAAACCCTGTAAAATCATTGGAATGGGTAAAGTTTTCATAAAATAGCAGAATGGAAGCCAATGGCTATTGAAGGAAGTAAGGCATATTTCAGATGCGAAGAACAATATAATTTCAATAGGGTAGTTTGGAGGTGAAGGCTGTGTAACTATTTTTATAGATAAAACCTGGAAGGTCACTAATGAGCCTTGGTAATAGAAAAAGAAGAAAATGTTGGTACACTGTATTTATGCAATGATATTTCTAATTATGTTAATGATTTAACCTTTATAAGAGAAAATACATCATTGTGGCATCATAGCCTCGGGCACATGAGTGAGAAGGGGATGCAAATTCTTCATTCAAGAAATTTATTGCCAGGTTTGAAGCATGTTGATTTGGATTTATGTGAGAATTGTGTTTATGGAAAATAGAAGAGAGTCATATTTCTCAGAGTTGGGAAAGAAAAGAAGAATAAAAAATTAGAGCTTGTGCATATAAATGTATAGGGACCTGCTCAGGTATCATCTCTCGGTGGCTCTCGTTATTATGTTACTTTTATTGATGATGCAACCAGAAAAACCTGGATTTATTGTATTCAAAATAAATCTGATGTATTTGATACTTTCAAGAAATGGAAAGATTTGGATGAGATTGAGATAAGAAATAAGTTGAAGTGTCTCAGATCAAACAATGGAGGAGAATATTGCATCAAAGAGTTTGATAAATATTTTTCAGAGCATGGAATTCATAGAGAGAAGATGGTTCCAGGAACACCACAGGAAAATGGTGTGTCAGAAAGGATGAACATGACAATCATGGAGCACGAAATGTGTATGAGATTGCATGCAAGATTGCCTTCTCAATTTTTGGCAGATGTTGTAGATACTGTTGTTTATCTAATAAACAAAGGGCCTTCAAGTTACTTCGATGGTGGTATTCTAAAGGAGGCATGGACGGGTAAAAAGTTCAACTACTCATTTTTAAAGACTTTCAGTTGTGAAGCTTTTGTCCACATTAATAAAGAAAATAGAAGAAATCTTGAGGAAGAATCAAAGAGATGTACCTTTATTAGATATGGTGTTAATGATTTTGGTTATTGCTTATATGATTATTAAAATCACATTTCATTAGGAGTAGAGATCTTATATTCAATGAAAGGGTATTGTATAAGGATCAAATGAAGGAAAAGAATAAGGAAAAATAAAATATAGAATACACAGTTCTTGATGAGATCACATAAAAAGTAAAGGTAATTGAAAATCATAATGATCAACAACCACAACAACAACAACAACAACAAAATCCAAAACAAAAACATGCACCTCAGACACCTGAAAGTGGTGTTAGAATATATATTAGGATAAGTAGATCCCCTAAATGATACTCTCCTTCATTATATTATGTATTTTTGATTGATTCTGGTGAACCATAATGTTATGAAGAAGAAATATAGGTGGAAACTAGGAAGAAGTGGGAGCTAGCCATGAAAGAAGAGATGGAACCCTTAGTACATAACCAAAATTGGGACTTAGTCAGGTTTCCTGCATGTAAAACAACAATGCAGAATAAATGAGTTTATAGGTTGTAAGAGGAATATGGAGGTAGAAAAATATAAATCTAGATTTGTGGTGAAGGGGTTTGTACAGAATAAAGGTATAGAATTTGATGAAATATTTTCTCCTGTTGTTAAAATGACTTCAGTTAGAACTATTTTATGTCTAGTAGCAGAACAATATTTTCATCTTGAGAAGTTAGATGTAAAGACAACCTTTGTCCATGGGGATTTCGAGGAAGAGATGTATATGCAACAACCAAAAGGGTATGAGGTCAAAGGGAAGGAGAAACTAGTGGGAATGTTGAAGAAGGGCTTGTATGGCCTAAAACAAGATCCAAGGCAGTGGTATCTAAAATTTGACAGGTTTATGTATGAATAAGGTTATACTAGATGTCACTCTAATCATTGTGTTTATCTCAAAAGGAAAAATGATGGAAGCTACATTATATTGTTATTGTATGTAGATGACATTCTTGTTGCAAGGTCTAACTTGCAGGAAATAAATGTGCTCAAAGAAAAATTGGCAAATTCATTTTCAATGAAGGATTTGGATGCTACAAAAGAAATACTTGGTATGAGAATAACTAGAGATAGGAAAAATCGCAAATTAACATTGTCAGAGTGAGTACATATAAAAGGTATTGGAAATATTTAACATGTAGAATTAAAAACCAATTAGCACACCTTTGGCTAGCCATTTCAAACTAAGGAAATGTGTCCCAAGTCTCACGAAGAGATGAATTACATGTCTAAAGTTCCATATGCATCAACAGTTGGAAGTTTAATGTATGCAATGGTCTGCACAAGGCATGATATTGCACATGTACTGGGAGTTGTAAGCAAGTACATGAACAATCTAGGAAAAGAACATTGGATGGAAGTGAAGTGGATTCTCAGGTATTGCTTTACAAGGATATGTTGATGCAGATATGGTAGGTGATACAGATAACATGAGGAGAACCACAAGTTATGTGTTTACTGTAGGTGGAACACCTATTAGTTGGGTTTCAAAAATACAATGTTGTTTCACTTTCAATAATGGAAGAAGAGTATGTCACTGTTACAAAGGCTAGTAAATAAATGATTTGGTTACAAAGGTTTATGGGTGAATTGGGTAAGAAGAAGGAGATGGGAAGGTTATACATTGACAACTAGAATGCCATTCATCTTTCAAAGAACTCATAATTTCATTTCAAGATTAAACACATATAACTTTAAGTACCATTTCATATGGTCAGTGTTGGAAGATGGAAAATTGAAGCTGAAATATATACACACTAGCCATAATCCTACAGATATGTTAACAAAAGTTGTAGCCAGGGAGAAACTGAGATTCTGCTTGGTTTCAATTGGTCTTCAAGTATGATGACGAATATGAGAAAAAACTAGGTCCAAAATGGAGTCATCATCCAATAAATGAAGCAGCAATGGAGTTGTTATAATCAGTCTCCATATGGGAGATTTTTGTGTGTGGAACTTAATTATCTTCCTAATTTAGAGGTCTTTATTTCAGTTGGATGTATACCCCAAGAAGATCATAAAACCCTCTACGCAGGGGGGAACTTATCCCCCCTGTGGGGGTTTGGGGCCAATGCACTCGAAGCTAAAAATAGATGTAAAATTGCCTTGTAAAATATTGTAATTTCATAGTTAATCTGGGCCGTTCATTAGGCGAATGATATGACGATAGAAGTTATGTTTAATTTAAGTTTTTTTTCGCTAGAAGGAAAACCCTTAATTTATACAGGGGAATTGTATTGCAGTTGTGTATATGTGTATTCTTAGTGAGAAAGAGAGAGGAGGCTGTGTGAGAGCGAAGATGACATTACAACGTATTTGTTGTAGGTTGTATCTCTTCATTTTGCTGGATAATATAAAGGAAGGACTGGCTATTTCTCTGTGGACGTAGCCCAAATTGGGTGAACCACGCATATCTGTGTCTCTCTTGTTTTATGTGTTTTATATGTTTGTGTTTCTATAATATTTGATGTGTACCATTGCTCTGTAATATATAATTTTCTAACAGATCTCTGTCAATTTCTAACGTTGATTCTTTAGGGGCATAGAACTTTGTTATGTTGATTTTTCAAGTGTAATTGATACAAGCACAAATTTGTGAAATACTAATAATCAATTCTAATGATGTATATATTTTTTAAAAGTTCCAATTTATCATTAACCAATTACACTTCAAAAATTCAACTATTAAAAGCACAAGGACAATAGAGATCACAACGTAAAAAAATAACAAATATTTACCCTGGGAAAACCCACTTGGGGGAAAAACCCAACAACCTTTTCCTTGGAGAAATTCTCCAGTTCAACAAGAGATACACCTAATGAAACTAGTCAACTATGAGGTCGTATTGACTAGCAATGCTATGGTCAAACCTGATCAAGAAACCCTCTTGTCAAGTCAAACTTTTCCCTTCAACTTTGACCCTCTTTGAGCTACCCAGGCCAAATTTCGGCCCCCTAGAATATGCCCAGAAACTTGGCTCTGTTGCTGAGAACAATCTACCTAGAATGTTATCCCTATTTCCCAAAGGTTCGACCTACTACCCATAAGCTTCCCATAAGTTCACACATGTGAATTCAAGAGAGAGAGAGAGAGAGAGAGAGAGAGAGATAAATGCTAGATATGAACTCTTCCTTCTTCATTCTACTTCATCCTTCTTCTTCTTCATTGAGATGTCTATAATATTACTTGTCTTGTGTGAGGTTGAATGATGCCTTGTGTGGAAAGGAGGTTGAATGCTCTCTCTCTCTCTCTCTCGTCTCTCTCTCTTCTTTTTTTTATATATATATATATATATGGTTTTATGATTGTGAAAATGGGAGTGTGTCTTTTCACTAGGATTGACTTGACTTGAGGAAGGGTTGACTTGAAAATTTTGGAGCCAAAAATTCAAAATTCAAATTTCAATTTTTTTTTTCTCTTAAATCTGACATGAAGAACATGCCTTATAATAATTCTTTCAAAGACTAATCAATGAAAATGACATGAAAAAATGTATTACAGTTGTTATATATTTAAAGGGGTGAAATATAAATTGTGAAGGCTGACCATAGCTAAAAAATTTCAACATCCCCTCTTAGCTAGGGAGGTATTCATAATGACTAGACAAATGTTCTTTTGTTGAAATGTTTTTCTAAGAAAAGGTTATAGCAAATCATCACCATAATCGGGTCAAAAAAATTGTGACACATGGTAAACCAATAGCATCAAGCAATTACCATAATATGGCCAAACGAATTTGACACATGCTAAGTCAACAACTTCAACAAGTTACCATAATTTAGGTCAGTACCTCATACCTATGGTATATCCTCACCATAATCTTGCTCAATACGTCAAACACATGGTACATCATTTAACATCAACTAGTCACCATAATTTGGGTCGGTACTTGACACATGATATCTATACTAGTCTTGGTTCACCATCATTCATGACAATATATTTGACACATGGTGAATCTCCAAAGGCCACACACTAATTGAGTAATTGGGGGCCTAATGCTAAATGAACTTGATGCTCTAGGACCATTCTTCCTCATTCATGTCAACATACTGGATAGAAGAATAATGGTTGTCATCTACTAGAAAATTCTCCCTAATTTGGTTCATAATTGACACATGGAGAATATTAGTCCATGATGCTATATCATCAGCACTCCCTCTCACTGAGAGATGCATTCTCAATAATTTAGGGCTTGTCCCTAAAGCATACAAACTTTGCTACAGATAGAGGCTTTGTAAGAATATCAACTATTTATTCATTAGTAGAAATATATTAGAGCTTCATTGCTTCCTTCTACACCATGTCACAGATGAAGTGTACTTGATCTCGATTTGCTTCGACCTTTCATTGAAAACTAGATTCTCTATCAATTTCACACAACTTTGTTTATAATAATATATCATGGTCAGTTCAAGCACCTAATCAAATAGTCCTACGAGTAACTTTTGAAGCCATATTTCTTCACCACACACTAAATTGACTACAATATACTCTTCTTTGGCAGTGCTAAATTTGAAAGATGTCTGCTTCTTGCTCATCCATGAAATCATAGTGGAGCCCAAGCTAAAGAAACCTACGAATGTACTATTCCTATCTTGAGCACTCCTTGCCCAATCTGCATGTGTATAACCCTGTATCTTTATATCATCATTTGAGACATATCTCAAACCATAATCAAGTGAACAATGAAAATATCTCAATACATGTTTGCTGCAATTTAATGATCATGTCTTAGTTCCACCTGAAACTGGCTTAGAGTATTTACTGCAAAGGATATGTCCATCTTGGTATTAACCAAATACATTAGTGAACCAATCAGCTTTTGGTACATGGATGGTTCTACCAAATCTGAATCAAGAGTCTTTCAACTTTCTTATTTTTGTCACCATGGGAGTTGCCATAGATTTACAATCCATCATCCCAGACTTCTGCAAGATCTTGGTAATATATCTTCCTTGACCAAGTAATATTTCACTAAGAGTTTTCTATACTTATAGCCCCAAATAGTAGTTCATCAAACCAAGATCCTTCATATCGAATTCAGATGCCAACTCCTTCTTACCCCGAATAATGAGATGCTCCACACCTATCATAAATAAGTCATCATCATACAATAATAGAATCACAGGTTCATTCTTCTCAACCTTGATATATAGGTTTGGATCAACATCACTTCTAGAGAAACCAAGTCTTTTCAGGTAGAAATCAATTCATGAATACCGGGCTCTAGGTGCTTGCTTAAGTCCATACAAGGCTTTCTTCAATATGAAAATGTGAGAATTTCTTCCATGAACCTCAAAACCTTGAGTTTGTTCTATGTACACTTCTTCCTTAATCACACCATTGAGGAAAGTAGTCTTTACATCCATTTAATGTAAATTCCTACCCATAGAAGAAGCAATATAAATTACATATCTAATGGTGGTGTAACTAGAAACCGAAGCAAAAGTCTCATCATAGTCCTCTCCCTATTTTTGGGAGAATCCTCTGGAAACAAATCTTGCCTTGTATTTGTAAATATTTCCATCCACTGCATGCTTGGTCTTGTATACCCATTTGGAGGCTACCAATGACTTCGCTTTAGGTCTCGGCACATCATTCTTCATAATCAATTGGTATTCTTCCAACATCACATCCTTCCAAACTTGCCAGCTAGTTTCCTCTTTAAAGGTGGGAGGTTCAAAATACATGAGACTAGTCATCAATGATGCATATCCAAAATACCTCTTTGGTCTCTTTATTTCCCTAAAGTTTCCTCATGGTGCTTCATGTCCTTCTACTTTGTGCAAAGTGGATCTAAGCCAATCTGGCCTTTTCCTAATTTTAGGAACACCAACTGTATCTACTAGATCACTAGGCTCCTTTAGATCACTTGATGAACTATTGGATTTTATGCAGAACTTGATGGAACTGAACCTACTTCCTAGGGAGCTTCATGTTATTCATCTCCATAAGAGTCCATGGGAACTTCTTTAGATTTCCAATAGGAAACATTTCCATCAAAGGTCACATCCCTGCTAACTTCAACTTGTTTTTGTCCTTGAACATAGATTCTATAGGTCTTTGATGACTCACTATCCAAAAAAATATCCCTTTATTTCCTACGGGCTCTAAATTCTTTCTTTTATCTTGAGGTATGTGGATATATATTGGACAACCAAATATTCTCTAATTTCCAACCTGTGGCTTTTGTCTAGTGAATGCTTCTTCAGGATTCTTGTCTTCCAGGATGAGGACTTATATTTTGAATATAGATAGTTTTCATATATGCTTCACTCCATAGAAACTTAGGCAAGTCTTGTTCATTCATTATTATCTTAACATATTATTTAATGGTTCTATTATTTCTTAAAAAACTCCATTTTTTGGTCAAGTAACACTCTTTTCAAGTCAAATTTATTCCCTTCAACTTCGACCCTCTCTAATCTTCCTAGGTCAAATTTCGTCCTCCAAGAATATGCCTAAAAACTCAGCCCTATTTATCAGAATAATATGCTCAAAATTTTGGCCCCGCTGCCTAGAAGTTCGACCTACTGCTCATAAAATATCCATAAGTTCACACATGCAAATTCAAGAGAGAGATAGATAAATACTAGAGATGAACTTGTCCTTCTTCATCCTACTTCATCCTTCTTCTTCTTCACTGAGATGCCCAAAATATTACTTGTCTTGTGTGAGGTCAAATGATTCCTTGTGGAGGAGGTCGAATGCTGTATATATAGTGTTCTTCTTATCTGAATGGGTGTGTCTTTTCACTAGGGTTGATTTGACTTGAGGGATGGACGACTTGACAAGTTTGAAGCAAAAAATTCAAAATTTTCTCTTTTAACTATGACATGAAGAACATTTATATAATAATTCTTTCAAGGGATATCAATGAAAATTACATGAATAACACATCTACAATTATTATATATTTCAAGGATCAAAATATAAATTATGAAGACTCACCATAGTTACAAATATTCAACATGTCCTTGGTTTCATTGTAATCATTGTAAATGTTTGTTCTTCTTGTTGACTATCTTGTTTTACATGTTTATTGAATTCCTTGGTCACAACCCTAGTTACTCTTCTTTGATATGTGACTAGTTGTTTTATGTGATATTCCACTTCCATCTTTATTTTACCCTTGGAAACTATTCTATTTGATTTCCTTAGTTAGACAAAGTCATACTATTCCTTTTATTCAAACTTACTTAGAGTGTCTTCTTCATTGATTCTTCCAAAAACCCATTATCAATGTGGAACTACTCCTACGTTGTGCCATTCTTTCATATTTCATTATGTAAAATCATTTTGATGAGGGCATGATGATAAATTCTTTAATCCTCATTCCTTGGATGCCTTTGGATGGCCTTGGCCATTTCTTTTAGACTTCTTAAAAGATAATAAGGCATATTAATATGTTTTTCAGTGTTGAGATGCAAATCAAGTGTATATGATATAGAAACATAACATTGTATCTTCCCTCACAAGTTATTTATTTTTGGATAAGAAAGACTAAAATCTTTCCAAGTTTTTGTTTTTGTTTTTGTTTTTGTTTTTTGTTTTTGTTTTGTTTTGTTTTGTTTTTGTTTTGTTTTGTTTTGTTTTGTTTTGTTTTGTTTTTGTTTTTGTTTTT
>APFE031429002.1:19535-30103 GCA_000404065.3 Pinus taeda | reverse complement strand
GAAAACTCCATGGTTGTCCTTTTTCATAAATTTGTGTCTCTCAAGCCTGAAAAAGTATAAAATAATACTTGAGAGAACTGATTGATCATTACGACCAAGGAGTACTTTTCATAATTAGTGCCTTCCATCTGAAAAAGTAAAAAAAGCGAGAGAAAACACGTCGTTTTTATTACTAATATCGAACTTGAAACGACAAAAGTCCGGCAATATTTTCATGTTTATACGGTCGGAAAAGAGTTGTAAAAGGACCGTCTTTTTAATTCCACTTTAACGAGTTTAGAAAGAAAAACTCGGCAATCTTTTCATATTTTACGAGTCAGAAAAGAGCTTAAAGAGGACTCCTATGTGTTTTTTGTTGAAAATGACCAATTTCACCTGAATACCCAATATTCTGCACAAAAACTGCAAACATTACTCATATTTGTTTAAAAATAATAAAAATGCACTAAAAAATGACCTTTTCAAAGTAAAAAATAAATAAATTTAATTTATTTATTCAAAAAATCTTATAAAAAGGGCTTTTACGAGTTCATTTTTACCGTTTTCCTTTGGAGTAAAAAGTAAGAGCTTTTGGTAGAAAACTTCCTATGGAGATTGCAACAAATCCGACCGCTGGAATTGAGAACCGTCTTCTCCAGGTAATCCACATTGTCCCTGACTTGCATTTCATCCATTTGAAATTTTGTTTTAGGGTTTAGAAATTGATTTTTAGAGGAGAATTAGGGCAAAAAATCGCCTGCGGTAGTTGCACAGGGGCGCCATGTGGCCCCTGCGCACCCTAATTTTTCTGTGCACATAGAAAAGTCGGGGTGCCGCACCTAGCCTTAAGGAGAAGTGCGCACCTACGCACTGTCTCTAAAGGGATGGGTGCTAACCCTGCGGAATGCAGATTTTGAACCCTAGTTTCTTCATTTTTGCCCCATAGAATTTTGGAATGAAAATTCTAATCCACCTATTTTGCAATGTAGGTACACAAGATGCTTGTTTTGCTGGAAAGAGAGCACGAGGATGTGGATCAAGCTGCATTACTCCATGCACCTTCATTACAGGCATTAAGAGAATGCAGGCTATTCAAATTTTGGACCATACCTGGCATGAGGGCACAAGTAGACTTTCTACAATGGCTAGTGAACAGGTGGAGCATACAGGACCAGTGATTCATTATTGGTGGCAATCGGCTCGAAATCAAGCCGAATGACATATACTTTGTGACTGGCTTGCCCAAAATAGGCTCGGAGTTATCTCTGTTCGGATCTAGGCCAGGTGGCCAATCTGTCGCTAGTCTCCGACTAGAGTTCTGTAATAACCAGAATCCGGACAAATGGATAGATGTGAAAACCATCTCCCGCCCTGAATTGAAGGTGATTGCTTTTACTATTACTAGACTCTATGAGAGCGCAACAGTGCATCTAGCTACAGGTTCCTAGATGCGCATGGCAGTAGACTGCTTTCGAGGCACCATCTTCAACTGGTGCGATGCTGTATTGGCCAATGTGAAAGGCCAATTGACTAGGGCGAAGAATGGACAGCTAAAGAACTTTGGATATGGTTATTTAGTTGTCATCTTTGCCCTAGAGAGGGTACTGATGCTGGTTCCATAGCAACTCACTGTTGAGGCTGGACTTCCCCGAGATCCTCAGGTTATGCGATGGGTTGCAGTCATGGCCCGCCATCTTGAGGAGGGTACCTAGGTTGTTCGATTCACACCAGAGTATTTCTGTTGGTTAGAGAACCAACTCTTTATTATTCAGGATTTTCCATACGCTGGGATGGATTATCATGGTGATCTTGACATGGCTCTTCCACTAGGAGAGCAATGGGATGATAGAGGTAAAATTGTTCTCAACATTTTAATTATATATGTATTTTTTTATTTTTTAAAATCGTCCCAAAACTAATAGTAAAAAGTTTTAAATGCAGATGTGGGTCCACGGCGACTAGCCGCTCTCCAGCCCTATGATCGAAGACAACCAACTACCTCATCACCAGCCCCATAGGACCAATCAGCAGAGACCTTGGCTGAGTTGGAGAGCCATCTAGAGCGCTTGACCGCAGATATTCCGGAGACCAGCATAGATGACATTTCTCTTCGGCTTCAGCACTATGTGATTGGGGTCCCAGGACCTTTTAGGAGGTTCCTTTGTAGGGTGGCCCGAGCAGTGGTGTCTTATCAGGATCATCACCAGTGATAGGATGATTGCCTTGTAGACTCATTTTTGGACTTTTGATACTATCATTTTTGCCGATCATAAGGTGTTTTTTCAACCTATGATCGAGGACGATGTACATTTTGACACACTCTTATGTTATGCTATATTATTATTATGGTTATCTTACAAAACATGTTATGAGATGTTTTTAAATTTATTGTTTGATTTAATGCAAGTGTTTATTTAACATTCGAGAAGCAACTTCATCTGCTAATGTATTTAAATTGGAATGTGTTGATATTCTATGTAATCAAATTCTCATTCCAAAAGATGGACTCTAAAAAATAATCGTAATAATACTGGATTTCTAATGGCATAAAATCGATTAAGCTATAATACAACGAGTTTCGAATCTAAATTAACAATCAAACTTCGAATTCCAAATGAGATAGGTTCATATAATAATTCAATCACTGCACTGTATTCTGAAATGTTGTTCGTTGTTTGACCGAGGCTTACCCTGTGCATAGATACTAACTCGTCAGAGTGTGAATAGATAACCCAGGCCGTGGAAGAGATGTTCCATGTACTCCGACAAACGCCATCACCGAAACCGATGTATGTTTGGAGAGGCGTCGACATCTGCAATATCAAGAGTAAAATCAAGATAAGCAGGACTAATAATGAAAAACACTCTCTAAAGTAAAGCACGCATCTTTAATCTAAGAACACACTAACTTAGAAATAAACTAGTCTAAGAAATATCCACACTAATCCTTTAAGCATAATATCGCTTTAGATAAAGCCCATTCCTAGGTTTACCTAAAGAGACAACGTCAAAATATTCTAGCTCATAGGCCCCTTTTGCCATCTTTCGCTTGACAATATAAGGACCATGCCACATGGGTACAAATTTGCTAGCCCCTAGATTATCGTTTGCTTGATTGTAAAGTAAAACTAGGTCGCCTTTCGAAAAATTGTGGGGTGTAACATTCCGATCATACTGAGCTTTAATTCTTTTGGCATGAGTTTTGACAGATAATGCAACATTACGTCGATTCTCATCTAATTGAGCTAAGTATAATAAACATTTTTCCTCTTCGGAACTGGCTGGTAATAATTGCACGAAAATTTGTAATGACGGGATTTCGCATTTAATGGGCAATACTGCCTCTAAACCGTAAACCAGTTGAAAGGGAGTAAAACCTGTTGATGTTTGGTCTGAGGTTCGGTACGCCCAAAGCGCTGAAAATAACATGTTGTGCCAATTCGACCGATGAATCCCAATGATTCGTCGGATCATGGTGACTAGAACTTTGTTGACTACTTCAACCAGACCATTTGCCTGTGGGTAATATGGAGTGGAACTATCATGACGTAGGCCAAGCTGATCTGTAAGTTCGGTCATCATGATGTTTTGAAAATGACTCCCATGGTCAGTGATAATCGCTTGGGGAACACCAAACCTAGCAATAATATGGTTGAAAACGAAAATTGCAGCAGTTTTGTTGTCTGTCGAAAATGTAGGCATCGCCTCGGCCACTTGGTAAAATAATCCACCTCAAGGATGATATACGCATGCCCCCTGGCCGAGTGAGGGTTACATGTAATAAAATCGATACCCCATTTTGCGAATGGACCAACGACAATGATAGGGTGGAGAGCTCGCATCTTACGATCGAATATTTGGAAATTGTGGCATTTTTGGACGACAGTAATGCAATCTTTGAATAACGACGGCCAAAAATAGCCAACGCAAAAAATCTTTTGGGATGTGGCATACCCAGACATATGACCACCACATGCTCCAGAGTGGCAGTCATTAAGAACCTTCTCAGCCTCGTCATGAGTAAGACAACAACGGAAAATAGAATCCACCCCACGACGGTAAAGAGTATCTCCAATAATAGTGTAAGGTTGGGATTGGAATCAGATTTTCCGGCGCTGAGATCATGAAATGTCTGGCCAAAAAGATTGGGTCTGGAGATAGACAATGATATCTCCGTACCATGGATCAACAATGCTGATAAGGAACAAGGATTCATCCGCAATGGGTTCTTCTGCCACATGTTCGGTATCAGCACGAGGGAAGTCACACATTAATTCCGCAAAAACCAAAGACTTCTTTGACTTGGCCTTCTCAAATTCCAAGTCAAATTCCTATAGGATGACAATCCATTTGGAATACTTGCCCCCTAGCAATTGTTTAGTCAATATGTATTGCATAGGGTTACAGTTAGAAATAACGGTGGTTTTGCGTAACAAAATGTAATGACGAAATCGTTGAACAACTTGGACTGCAGCTAAGGCCAGTTTCTCCACATGGGAATATTTTAACTCAGTGGGAGTTAGAGTCCGACTAAGATAATAGATCACATGTTCAATTTCGAATTCATCCTGTTGAACTAAAACCATCCTAATGGTGGAATGGGAAGTGGCGAGGTACAAGAAGTAATCCTGGTTGTAGTTGGGAGGATGCAATAATGGTGCATGGATCAATGCATGTTTAAGTGCATCAAAATATTTGTTAGCTATCTCATCCCAAAAGAATGGAGTGTTCTGTTTCAACAACCGGGTGAAACCTTTTGTAATCTCAGCGTAGTTAGGAATGAAATGACGTAAAAAGTTTACTTTCCCTTGCAAACTTTGGAGTAGGCGAAGTGTCGAAGGAGGTGGTAACTTGACGATGGCTTCGACCTTTGAAGGATCGACACGAATGGCGGCTTTGGATACAACAAATACCAGTAACCGACCCGTTTCTATACAGAAAACGCACTTGTGCGGATTTAGCCTAATCCGATAATGCCTACATCTCATGAAAATTGCTCGTAAGTGAGTGAGATGGTCGGCTCTTCGTAATGAATGAGCTGGTAAATCATTGAGATAAGGTTGCACAATGTGCTTGATGTCATGAAACGCATAAGACATTGCCCTTTAAAAGGTTTCCCCGATGTTCTTCAATCCAAAAGGTAACTTTCAATAAGCAAATGTCCACCATGGAGAGATGAATGCTGTTTTTGGTTGATCGATAGGTAGAATGTTAATTTGATTATAACCGGAAAAACCATCCATAAAGGAGAAAATTTGACTGCCGGCACAATCATCGATAATTTGATCGATATAGGGTGTAGGATAGTTGTCCTTGGGACAAGCACGATTAATATCCCTATAGTCGATGCATATTCTTATCGTCCCTTGTTTTTTAGTAACTGGAACAATATTCGATACCCAATCCGTCAAAAGAATTGGATAAATGAAACCTGATTTAAGTAATTTCTCAACTTTTGTTTTGATGGCAACAGCATTTCGTGGGTGTATCTGACGCAACTGTTGCCGGACAGGTTTAGCATCTAGGTAGGTTTTGATCTCATGAACGATGATTGAAGGATCAATTCCTGGCATTTCTTCATAGGACCAGGCAAACACGTCGCAAAATTCTTGAAATATGGCTTTATATGTGTTGACTTCAGTGTCCGTACAAGAAGCACCTATGTGAATGTTTTCAACAATCCCAGGTTTGACTGAAATGTCGATAGGAACCATTCGAGAAATATTGGCTAAATTTTGTTCAAAATCAGGATGTTTCAATGGATTCTAAGGTTCTTTGACATATTTACTGGTAAAAATAGATGAAAAATCATTTTCAAAATGATCAATCTCAGGTAAAAATGAAGACCGATGATGAAGATATTCCCATGGTAATGCATCAACAGACAATAGTTCCCGAATTTGTTCATCAGTGTGAATGGTTTCTAAAAAGGTTGTTGACTCTGAGGTTGAGATTGAAAGTGATTTTCCATGGATCTCATTCACTAGATCAAGGTTGGTTGAATTTGAGTCGGAAAACGACTGTACTGCATGTCTAGTCAATTTAACGTCTTAAATTGCTTTACATAAATTATCAATCCGGGTATCGTAAACTGATGAATTGTGCTGCACTATATGTGCTTAGTTAACCTTTCTCTTACTTCGTTGTTTTATAGTTTATGCTGTTTTTGGGTTTTTGTTCTTGTTGGTTTTCTAATGACTATGAGACCCAGTATCCTTGCTGCTTCAGTAAAAGGACAAGATGATTCTATCATGTCATTAGTTCAATCAAGATAAAATGCAATAACCAAACAATGAGCTAGTGACTATGAGACCCAGTATCCTTGCTGCTTCAGCAAAAGGACAAGATGATTCTATCATGTCATTAGTCATTAAAAGGCTATGTGCATCACTAATCTACAATCAACTTGAAAGAAATTTATGTACAGCTAATATACATAAGCATAACAAAATTAAATGCAAAATTAAATGACAACTATACAAGGCAGGGGCCCCTCTGCCACATATGAAATCAAAGCAAAATTGAACACACTTGCATGAATTAAAATTGCATGAATGAAAAATCTAATCTATCAAACTTGAAAGTAATCAAATCAAATCAAAGCAATATTTACAAAATGAAATCTATTCTACCTTACATAAAGCAATATTTACAAAATGAAATCTACTCTAGCTTACATTCTAATGTGCTCCATGACATCTACTTCACATCTCCTTCCATGTTGAGAACATCAAAGCTTTATTCAAATTCTTCAAAAGTACAAAGTACAACAAATTTCTCCAAAGCTTTCAAAAGCCATCAAGGAAGAACTACAACCTTAAGAGCTAGGGACTAAGAAGACTAACTAATGAAGGAGAAAGATCTCCTATTTATACAAAAAGATGAGAGCCATCTCATTAATGATAATCCATGAATCTCTCCCTCTACCTCTAGAGTCGTAATCAAAATAGGAACTGATAAGACACATGTCTTTTTAGAGTTATAATACAATTAGGAGATGTGACACATATCCTCATGATCCCATGATTCTTTTCACTCAAATTCGAATTTGGCCTTAGAGTGCCACATAAGGGTCTTCTAGAAGCCTCCTTTCAACCTACACATGTCAACAATCTCAACCCATTGGTTAGGTATAAGCTTATGCACATTATTTCCTAAATTTTAACCACAAATTCACTTAAAAGGCTTACAATTAATAAAGATTGGAAAAACATAAATGTGGCCCAATAATAATTAAAGTGGGATGAATGTGGTGACATAGTAGTGAAATGGAGGTGATATAATGGACATAATAGTGAGAGTGAAATGGAAATGAATGAAATTTTCAAGACTCAACAGAGGTCTATCTCAATCAGAATTCGTGAAGGTTATGTAGTTTAAATCCGCAAAGGAAATATGGGACAAGATTGTTTTGAGCTATGAAGGAGATGATCTGGTAAAATGAGAAAAACTTCAAACCCTCAAGATTCACTATGAAAATCTCAAGATGTATAATGATGAAAGTGTGGCTAATTATTTTCTTCGTGTAGATGAGATTGTTAATTGTATGAAAAACTTGGGTGAAGAAATAAAAGAGGTTGTTGTGGTTGAAAAAGTTCTAAGATTTTTGTCCTCTAGATTTGAATCTAAAGTTTCTGCTATAGAATAAAAGGACAATCTACAAAACCTTAAAATGTCTTAGCTGCACGGAATTCTAACTGCTTATAAAATGAGGAAAGGAGGTCCATCAGACAGGAGAGTAGCTACCTTCAAGGCTTCAGGCAAAGGAGAGTACTATGAGTCAGGACATGTGTTAGAAGAAGAAGAAGAATCAAATTTTGTTAGAAATCTTCAACGGGGTACTGGAAGATTCAAAGGTAAGTTACCTTTCAAATGTTTTTCTTGTGGAAGAGTAGGTCACTATGCTGCCAAATGTCCTCATAAGGATAAGATGACAAGGGAAGGAACCTGTAGATGACAGAAATAGGAATCAAATTGAAAAGCTATTACACTCATGAAGATAGGATGGACTATCAAATAGCGTGAAGATAACTAGAGAATCACTATAAACTTTTAATCTGAATGAGGATACATGATGATATAGATGTGAGGCTAGAAAGATCTAGACTCAAAACATGTTTAGAAGAAAGGAATGTGAGTCATGATACTCTGTATGTCAACTTGATGAAAAGGAAAAATCTCTGAGAAGTTAAAATGTAAATTGTTGGCCTTAGAAAAGAATTGAGAAAACAAAGGCCCTTAATCTCAAATTTGTTAAAGGATCTGAAACTCTGGATGAGATTATCAATGTGCAGCATTCCCCTCTAATCAAGACAGGTCTGGGGTATAATGGATAAGCATCTCAAACTTCCACCTCCAAAAGTTATCTCGATGCAGCAAGAAGGAGTGAGCAAAGGCCTAATAGAAATCATCAGGTAAATCAAGGACAATCTTACTCAAGAACAAACAAAGGCTATCAAGAAAATCGGGGGCATGCTACCTTAAGGGCAAACAGAAGCTACAACTAGCCACAGGTAAAATCTTCCCAATTTTCTTCAAGAATGGATGTCAATAGAAACTGCAATCAGTTGGATGATAATCGCAGGAATTTATTCAATGGCCAATGTTTCTCCTGCCATAACTTTGGTCACAAAGCAGCTCAATGTGTTGCCTATAAGACAATCATGACTAGAGAAGCTCAAAAACAAAGAAGTATGCCTGCAATCACGAAGAGAACCTATAAAAACTTTTTGCCCTTGAAAATGAAATTGAATGTTTCATTTGTAATAATTTTGGTCATGAAGATTCTGAATGCAGGAGCAGGTTTTGGAAGACAACTCAGAAGGAACAAACCTCAAGTTCCAAAACATGGAGAATGAAGGAACCACAACAAGAAAGATGTGGGATAGCTTTATATGAAGAAGGACAGGAAAATCAATGGTACATCGATAGTGGATGTTCGAAGCATATGACAGGTGATAAAGAAAAACTTGAATCATATACTGCTTTAGAGAAGGGAAAGAAAGTTTCTTTTGGAAATGATACCCCTGCAACCATAGAAGGAAAAGGCATTGCTCAGTTGAAAGAAAAGGTCAAAGCTGGAAATGTTTTGTATGTTTATGGATTGAAACATAATCTATTGAGTGTCAGTCAGATGTGCGATAATGGAACTGAGGTAATATTCCAATCAGATGAGTGTAGTGTTCGTGATCTTGATACAGGAAGAATAGTAATCAAAGGTAGAAGAACTCCAAATAATCTATAAATATTTGAAGAAGGAGAACAACAATGTTATTTGAGCAAGAATGATGAACACTGGTTATGGCACCAGAGGTTGGGCCATCTAAGCTTTTCACAAATAAGGAAAGCATGCAAATACTAGGCTGTTCATGGTCTTCCAGATATCAAAATTCCAGACAACACCATATGCAAATCATGTCAGTTTGGAAAGCAAACCAGAACTAACTTCCCTGAGAAGGAAGGTTCAGCCAACAGGCCTCTTGAGCTAGTCCATACAAATGTATGTGGTCCATTTAGGACAAGGTATCCTCGAGGAGAAGAATACTTTATATTATTCATTGACGATTTATCTAGGATGGTTTGGTTAGGACTTATGAAGCATAAGGACGAAGCATTCAAAAAATTCCAATCTTTCAAAGCCTTGGTTGAAAATGAATCTGATTACAAAATTAAGTGCCTCATGTCCGACAGAGGTGGGGAGTTTACCTCAAATGGATTTTTAGATTTTTGTGAAGAACATGGAATAAGAAGGGAATTCTCTACAGCTAGGACTCCTCAGCAAAATGGAGTGGTGGAAAGGATGAACAGAACAGTCCAACAAATGGCTTGAGTTATGCTTGATGAGTTTGAAACTCCCGCAACCTTCTGGGGTGAAGCTACATATGTTGCGATTGTTATTCTCAACAAAACAAATGTCCGAGTGAACAGCACTCAAACTCCGCATGAGCTCTGGTATGGTGAGACTCCTTCCGTAAAGCATTTCAAAATTTTTGGGAGCAAATGCTATATTAAGAATACTGATGAAGAGCTTGGCAAACTTGAACCCAGAGTAGATGAAGGTATTCTCCTTAGTTATTCTCCCTACAACAAAGTGTATAAGTGTTATAATAAAAGACTTGGAAGAATTGTTGACAACATTGATGTAGGGGTTGATGAAAAAGGATACATCCCTAGGCAAGTAAATATCGAAGAGAATGAAGACTACTCTCCAAATCAGACAGATGATGAAGAAGAAACCCATGAGGAGCCAGAGGAACAAATAAGGATAGAAGAAAAGACTCCTTCCAGATATGTTCAAAAGAATCATCCAGAATCACAAATTTTGGGGCAAAAGGAGGCAGGTGTTCAAACAAGAAGAACAATTGCAGAAGCCTCGAGCTATTTGGCATTGCTCTCCTCCAATGAACCACAAAATGTAAAAGAAGCATGCAAAGATGAATGTTGGGTCAAGGCAATGGATGAAGAACTTGAGCAGATCGAAAAGAACAACACTTGGGAGTTGATCCCTAGACCAAAAGATAAGAATGTCATAGGGACAAAATGGATCTTCAAGAACAAGTTGAATGAAAATGGGGAAGTTATTAGAAACA
>APFE031429002.1:0-13969 GCA_000404065.3 Pinus taeda | reverse complement strand
ATTTTACGCTGTGCTGGACAAGATTGTAGCACTTCCAAAGCCGACATTGTTGAAGGTGAAACAACTAAATCTTCAACAATGTTATAGTTCTGAGAAGCTCTCGCATGTGGATTGAAAGCTGACTTTCGAAGTATACCCTTAGCGGGCAGTTTGATTACTAAGTCGGGATTTGGTTTCTTGATCTATAGCGGATCGGAACCAGACGGAGCTGAGGTTGATGGATTGGAATTAGAAGATTCTGCTTCCTTACCACCAAGAGGACTCTTACTTCTGTAATCTAGCGATCGTGTCGCAATCCTTACATGTGACATCATCATTATGGGCTCTTCCGAGGCACTAGACGAAGAACCTATCATCTTACTATCTTGACTTGGAAAAGGATCCTTCAAAACAGCAGGTGTTTGCGAACCTTTGACGATTTTCGCAACCTCGGCACGATGCGGACAATCTCTTGTAAAGTTCTCCTAATCGCATATGAGACAAGGATATCGAGGTTTACATTTCTCGTCAGTAGATTCAGGTTTATCAGATTTCTCCTTTGAGTTTTGCTTATTCTTCTTCTTGCCTTTCTTCTTACCGTCAGATTTTGATTTGGTCGTAGATGATTCTATGACATGAACATCGGCAGAAATTTCAGGTGAAGACTCTCCCTTCGGGGAATCTGGTAAAGTTATAATAGGAGAAGAATTCTTGGAGGATTTCTTCTTACTCTTGGTATTAACAGTACCAATCATACCGTCAGCAACATGAGACCCTGAGGGAGGTGCAGCTATTTGATTTTGTTTTGGAATATCGGGGATTTTTTTGTGTAACGTACCTGACTGCGTATAAACTAAGTCAAGGTACTGAGCTTGAGCAATTACTTGCTCTTCTGTAACTACTCCTGCCTTGGCTACATCTTCAGTTATTTTGGGTAATAATGATTTTACAAACCATTCTGCCAAATTTGGTCTGGGATAAAAACTTTCACTAAACGACGTCGACGTCGCCATTCATGAATATGGTCTGAAATATATGTGGATTTCGACTGTTTTAATGAAGTTAGTAATTTCGTGCCATTGTCATATCGGACTGGCAGCTGAAAATGAGTAAGGAAGGAAGTGGCTAACTGACTAAAATTGTAAAAAGAGCCTTGTGGCAACTCAATGTACGACTTGGCTGCAAGGCCAATCAAAGTGCGTTGAAAAAGACGAAGATGAATTGAATCATCTATAATGGAATTCGATGCACACCAGAGATGGTAAGTCATCACATGATTAGACAGATCTTCTCCTGACTTCCCCTAAAACTTTAGTATATCACTGGGCAACTTATTCGGCATTGGCGGCCAAAATGGAAGATAATTAATGGGATCGTTCGTAAGGCGCGACAGCTTAGGCAAATCTAAAGTTTCTATAAACAGTAATTGACGGTTCGGATCCCAAAAACTTGGGTTCTTAAGACCAGCCCCAGGAGGAGGATATCCAGGATAACTTGGTATCGGATTCGCATTTGGGATATTATATCCTCCTGGAAAACCAAGATTAACAGGACCATACTAGGGTTGTTGAGGTTGTTGATACGTATACCCAGGGTACGGTTGATACTAATAAGCTGGGTTCTGCACAACAGGGCCGAATTGGTACTGCTCCTAGTACGGTTGATAAGTAAATTGGGGTTGAATTGTGACAACCGTACTAGGCCCAAGTTGTCCTACAGGATGGGAAACCGGAGTCTGGATTGTAGGTCCAGACTGGGGTAAAGAAGCCTGAGGAGTAGATACAGGAGCAGTAGAAACTGGAGCTGCTGATACTCTAGAAATGGGTGGAGTGGATTGAACAGAAGCCATAGCAGTTGCAGCAGACGTTTGGGATGGAGTTCGAGGTGAACTAGGCCCAGACTGATGAGTTGCCCCAGGTGTAGCAGTTTGGGTAGTAGGCTGGACAGGTTGCTGGGGTGAACCAGAAATAAAAGACTATCCAGATTGAGATGACAACTGCACACTGGGTTGCGGAGTCTGTTGATCCCACACCACATTCATTCCGGGGTATGGACCCATAACAGGTGGAGCATATTGAGGACCAAAACCAGGTTGAGTGTAAGATTGATAATTATATGGTACATTTCCGGGTCCTTGAACAAATGATTGACCTGAAGGTGGTTGAAAACCTTGAGGTTGATATTGAACCCTGAGGTTGGTACTTGACCTTGAGGTTGTACTGACCTTGGGGTTGGTACTGACCTTGAGGCTGGTATTGACCTTGAGGCACATATTGATACTGGGGTTGACCTTGAGGTACATATTGATACTAGGGTTGACCTTGAGGAAAATACTGTCTCGTAGGGACATACTGTCCTTGAGGTTTCCCCCCAGGCGGTAATGAACTACCTTGACGTTGCCCCCCAGGCGGTATTTGAGTACCTTGCGGCTGCCCCCCAGACGGTATTGAACTACCTTGAGGTTGCGGATTAGGGGTAGTGCCAGACATCATAAGAATCTCTTCGACACTTAATGGTTTAGTTCCGTTATGACCAGGAGATACTGCATATTTGATGGGTTGAGGAGAAGCTCTTGAAAACGTACCAGATAAAGATTGATACCCAGGAGGAACATAAGGACCACCATGTAAAAAAATTTCTGGCGTCTGAGAAAACAAGGATAACTGTCTTGACATATTCAAAGGAGGATAATAACCTCTGGGTGTTGGATGGAAAGGAAATCGAGGTGGTGAAGACGCGAGACCTGGATTTTCTAAGAAATTGGTCAACGAAATATACCAAGCATCACCTCTAATGGGACTGTAGAAAATGGATTCACGCTCCCTAAGTTTGATAGTCGATTGATTTTTAGGGATGCTTATACCTTCGTTCAGACTCGAACTTACAATTTCTTCGATGGAAATGAGTCCAGAAGGAAGATTCTCTGTAATGATATTTTCTACTCTAGGTGAACTAGGACCACTAGAAACAGGAGAAGCAAATCCTAAAGATGGAGTAGCAGCAAGTTCAGTCTCAGGTTCAAAGATTTCAGGTTCTTTGGCTAATGAGCTAGTAGGAGTGATACTACCAGTAACCTCAGAAAATGAAATCGGTTTAGAAATATGTTCTGTTGCTTGCACTAGATGATCAGGATGTACAATCAACGAAGACTCTCCAACCTCCAGCGACCCAACCCTACTTTCACTAGGTGTGACAAGGGCTCGCAGCCCTTCAAGTTGACTTGGTGTAAATTCCGGAGGCTGCCCCCGCAGTCGACGGGATTGTCTCGGTAATTCAGCCATGATTAATTATTTAATTACTTCACACGAAAAAAAAGAAAAACACCTAAAGTCTCTAAAGAACCAAACAATTTGAAGCACACGCCTAATAAATCTAGGAGATCAAACCACACACAAGCAGTGTCTTTCCGGATCGAAAACACTAGTTGGTGATGAAATCCAACGTCCCAGAATTCAATACAGAAATGGCGGTTGGAACAATTACCCCGACAACCTGCTTAATGAAATAGACTGGCATAAGTTTCTCCACTATAATTGTCTTGAGTGAAGATAACCCCCCAGAGAGTCTAAGTGAGTCTAGTCGACATCTACTCCAGGTACAGTGGGATCTTCCCTCCACCGTCACCTAGGAAAGAATCCTAAAGATTATGGTCACTAAGGTCAGCAACGGAAACAAATATACCTGGGGGAACAGTCTACGATCCGATACGCACACAAGGGCAGAGTAACAAGCTCAATCCCCTTGAAGGCTCCTTGACATAATCCAAGGTTTACCAACAAGTGACCCCAGGCTCCTCGACAATGGTCAATCCGAGGTTTACCATTTTTAATACATGAATAATCTTCTATCGTTCCCAATGAGGAAGGATTGATTCCCGCACTGGTTCGGATATGATCTCGTGCTTCTCCTTTAAGAGGAGCTTTCCCAGAGCATAGATGTAACAATTGGAATTTCTCCCTACCACAAGATCGACTACTTGTTTGTTTAAACTATCTTGGAGAGTTAATTGCTCCCTACTCCAAAATACTAGCCTAAGCTATGTTGGTGAAACGAGCCCTAGAAAATAAAAAGATTGCTAGATTGATTTTAATTAAGCGTTAATTTTATTGTTTGTTCCTTAAGTCAATGGGTGCAGAGATGAAACTTTATGGTATGAAGACTCGACTCCAGAACACTAAAACATGCACCTAAGATGATAACAATTCCTTTTCCGTTTCAATGAATTTCTAGCTAAGGAAGAGTTGAAAATGCAATGCTTTGAAAATCAAATCTTTCTCTTAACATACAATTGAAAGGAAACTTTTTGTCTTTTTCAAAGAACTTTAAAAACGAGACCACTAATTTTGCTCACAGAAAATCCCTTTGCTTTTCAACAATCAACAACTACAAGAATAAGCAATTCTTTTAAGAGAGCTTTTAAGATTTCTAGAAAAACTCTAAAAAACTATTGAAATCAAATTTTCAACAAGCTTATATAATTTCTATGAAAAACTCAAAACTATGATCTAATCTTAAGATTTAAATGAAAAATGGATTGAAAAGAAACTTGAAATGTTTTTGAGGATGCTCAACTTAGTCTTTCAGCTTAACTAAGGATCAATTTGTTCAGCTCAACAAACTAATAAAAAACATCCAATTATGTTTTAATAAAAAATGAAATTCGAAACTTTTAATCAAGTTTAATCAAAGTTTTGTAAAAGAGACAAATGGGATCTAGATCTCTTCATAGATAGATTTCATAAGCTAGTCAAACTCAGCAAGAAGACCAGAGAGACCAGGGTGATCTAAGGCTCTAAGGCTTTGGATCTCTGAGCTACTAAGGAGACCAAGAAAAAACCAATCCAACAAGCAAAACTTCTTAGAAAATCACTTCAAACGAAAATGCCAATGAAAACTAACTCACAAGGAACTTTTGTCAAGACAAATGTAGGTCTGGGCATATATTAACAGCTATGGACAAAAACCTAACCTAACTGGGTAGATGGATCTTAGGTTTTTCAAACTTTTGACAGGGTCTGCAGGCCCCTAGTAGAACCAGGTGCGGTGCTGCTCTATGTTACACTGTAACAGTGCGGACAGGTCCGCACTGTAACTAACTCAGAGGGTGCGGTCCTCTTCCAAAATTTCAAAAAATAAAAATCCAACCAGCATCTAACCAGTACCCAAACTCACATACATCAAGGCAATCTTAGAAACCAAAACTTAAGTTTCTCAAGTCAAAGCAAAGACAAATGAAAAACTAAACCAAACCAGTCCCCAGTGGAGTCGCCAATTTGTTGGCCGGATAAATCGTTCTTGCGGACAAGACCGATCTCCCTAGTATCGAATGATATCTAGCAACAAAGAGCACAAGAAAATTTACTTTTCTCTAAACATGTTTCAATTCATAAATGAATACTAAGAGGTGTAACAGACCCTACCTTGGTCCAACGCTTGTTTGTAGCAGTTTTATCCAACAGCTTCAAGCAGTTCCTTTTTAATAACCTGCATACACAAACAAACACACATCAAAGCATACCTGCGTATAATAAAACATGTTCATTATGAAGATCAAGGAGCTCATAAAATAAACCATTAGAGACAGTTCATTGAGAAAAACAAACTTGTTAAATTACTTTATGAATAATACCTTAACAACCTTTGCCTTGATGTTGCAAAGTCTTTCCAGGGCCGCAGGATCCCTCTACTTTGCCAACCCTCCACTCACTTCCCAAATGACATGAAAGGTATGTGATCTCTCCTCTCACAAGCTCAAAAAGGAAGTCTAGTTTTCAGTAGCATTTACCCTCAAGAATCTTCAACTTTCAACCTCTCCTACATCCTGCCTAATGCATGAATTGATAGTGCAAATGGAGGAAGTTGCAGGTCCACCATTGAAGGGATAAGTTCCTCCTTCAATGGGATAAGCACCTCATATCATGGAGTTAGCTCCCTTAGTTATGGAATGGATGAACCAAGGTGGAGCGGACTTGCCAGCGCAATATTCCTTCTAGAAGTGTCTAGAAGTGACCCATGATGGGTTTTTAAGAATGAACTCACACCTTTTTAACTTTTACAGGGGTTTGCACCCATTACTCAATAGACATAGTGGTCAGGTTCGCAGGAAACATGACCATTGGATGCGGCACCGTAGGCAATGCTAGGAGAAAGTGCGAAACCAGGATTTGAGATATTTTTAAGGTCTTTCTCCCATTTTCAAGGCTTGACATGAATAGCTGAGGCTTAAGACTTGCAAAGGAGGTATGTATGAGTTTCGATGGACTCACAAACTATAGAAAGTCATGTTGACAATTTTTTGTGTAACACATCCATCTACTCTACCTAAAAATCAAAAGCAACAACAATAGATAAAAGTAATATAATAGAAGCTACCTTGGAAATAGGAAAAAAAATATCAACAAAATCAATTCCTGACAACTAGGAATAACCTTTTGCTACTAACTAAGCTTTGTATTTCTCCACCTTTCCTTTTTCATTCATCTTCTTCTTGAACACCCATTTTCTGCCAATGGGTTTCCTTCTGGCCGACAACTCCACCAGATCCCAAACCTCATTTTTGTGCAAAAATTTCATTTCATCAACCATGGCTTCTTTTCAGAGTTTGCCATCCTCTGAATCTACTGCTTCCCTCACAGTTTTGGGATCATCATTCAATAATTGTTAAAGAAAAATTTGAACAAAAAACAGATGGACTATACCTTTCTAGCTACCTTCTTTCTCGCATTGATCTTTCAATAGATGAAGTTTGTGGCTCTTCATCTTCTGATTCCTCTTTTGCTGTAGAGTATGATCCTTTCGCCTTTAGCTCAAACTCTATATTCTCAAGTTCCTTTGGTAAGAATTCATGTTTAATAACATATTTCACCTCTCTAAACACCACATCTTGGTTGTACGTAACATTCCTTTTTTTTTTGGTTCCAAAGCTTATAACCTTTTAAACCATCCTTATACCCAATAAAGATGTACTTTTCATATTTACTATCCAATTTTGTTCTTTTCTCCTTTGGAACATATACATATGCATCACATCCAAATACCCTCAGATGTGAAAGAGAAGGTTTCTTACCAGTCCATACCTCTTGTGGAGTCTTATCTTCCAACGCCGATGAAGGTGATTTGTTAACTAGGTAACATGCAGTCTCCACCACCTCTGCCCATAATTTCTGTACTAACCTGACACCACTGAGCATGCTTCTTGCCCTTTCCATCAACGTCTTGTTCATTCTTTCTGAAACTCCATTTTTCTCAGGTGTGTATGGAGTATTCTTCTTCCATGCTATACCACACTTTTTATAGAACTCTTCAAATTCCTTCTTGCAAAACTCTCCACTGTTATCTATTCTCAACACCTTTATTTTCTTCTCTATCTAGTTTTCCACCAGAGCCTTAAATTCTTTAATCCTGTCAAAGACTTTAAATTTCTTCCTGAGGAAATATACCCATGTATTCCTTGAGAAGTCATCTATAAATGATACATAGTACACAGACTTTCCTAGTGATGGAACCGACACAGGTCCAAACAAATCGTTGTGCACAAGATCTAATTTTAGTTTCACCCACTTATCACCATAGGGGAAACACACCCAATTTTGCTTCCCATATACACAATTTTCACAGAAATCAAAATCGAGAGAGCTATTAGACATACCTTCTATCATACCATTACGATGAAGTATTCGAAGGCCCTTCTCTCCAATATGTCCAAACCTTTGATGCCATAGCATGGTATTTTCTCCAGAGACCATTAGATTTTCTGCTCCACTTTCAGGAACCACAAAACTATTGCACCCATCAATAACAATGCTACCTTAAAGCTTGTATAAAGTTCCAATATGAACTCCTCGCATCAATACTAGTGCTTCCGGAACCATATTGCAAATATATTTCTCGAGCACTGTTTTTACACCTAGATCATCCAACTTTCTTATGGAAATCATATTTCTAGCCAATGTAGGAATATGTAGAACACCTGGAAGTGTTCCAATCCTTCCACCTTGCAACTTACAACTTGAATTTTCTGCAACCAACGATTCTAGCCGTCATATCATCCCCTAATAATACATCACCACCATCATATTTATCATACTCGCAGAACCACTCTCTATGGGGAGTGAAGTAAAAGGATGCACCTGATTCAATCAACCATGCCTCATGATCTACATGTGTACTTGAAGAAGAGGGAAAGTACACATCGCCACCTTCATCTGAGGTGGTTTTTGCCTCTACAGAAGGAGCATAATCAAATCCATTTCCTTTCTCAGGAGCTTTAGATTTACAGTCCCTTTTGAAGTGCCCTTCCTTTTTGCATTTCCAACACACCTTTACAGGTTTTCATAGAGATTTAGATCTCCCTCTAGATTTAGATCTCCCAATCAAGGACTTATTTTTGTTTTTGTTCAGGGACCATCCTCATACAGATAAGGAATCACCATTCCAGCCCTCCATATTTTTCCGTCTCATCTCATATGACAACAAGGATGAGACTATTTCATCAAATTGCAAGGCAATTGCATTGCTACCTATTGCAACAACCAGACTATCCCATGAATTTGGTAGAGAACAAAACAAAATAATGCACTTATCTACATCTAAAATTTTAATATCAACAGATAATAATTGGCTTACCATAGTATTAAATGTGTTAAAATTCTCTGTCACTGAGTCTCTATATTTCATCCTCAGGTTATACAACGTTTTTTGTAGGAACAGTTTATTCACTAGAGACTTAGATTGGTACAAAGTCCCTAACTTGTCCCACAAATCCTTCACCAAAGCTTCCCTTGATACATTCAGTAATATTGAATCTAAGACATACAATTGTATTGTGATATTTTCCTTCCGATCCAACTTCGTCGAGTCTTCAACTAACATTGTTGTTGGTTTAGTACCCGTATCTACCGCGATACTAATATTTATCCACCAGCAGATCCTCCATCTTAAGTTTCCACAACTCAAAACTCTGACTATTAAATTTCTCAATCTCTATCTTTCCATTTCTCACCATCTTCTTTCTCCACAAGAATCGGTCTTGCAACTCTCCCACTGAACAGGGTCTACCACAGGCCTGGGCAAAAAACCCCTCAACAGCAAAGGTGTCCCCTTGAAGCCAAAGCAAATCTAACACCAAATGTAGGTTTTAACCCCGTATAGATTACCTGCATACAAATTCTAAAAACAAAAAATAAACAATGGCGAGAGAGTAAATTATAAAATAGATATACACAGAGGTTTTCCCTTGGATTCCAAAACTGAGACTACCGTATTGATTTTTCATTATGTTCCTTTCAATGTTACAATACATATATATACATGCCGAAGCATCCATAAACCTGAATCCATTAACCCTAGATTAGAACATAACCATATTTCCCTTGTCTGGATCTACAAAATACCATGGACTGAAAACCATCATGCCCAAAACCATGTGCGGAATCCATGCAAAAAACCATAGGTAGGTCCACCCACCTAATATAGGGTTCAAAATTTTTTCCCAGGGCACTGCCCTGGACCCCGTGTGTGGGGTAGTCATGGAAAGAATATAACAAAACCCAAAAATATGAATTTTTTTGTTTTGGTTTTGAACAAGCAAGGCAAAGTTCAAGAGAACATTGGGTAACTATTAACACCTGTTTAACTATCAATCCCCTTTGCATCACCCTTGCATATTTTATTCCATGATGCTTAGATGGAAAATACATTTATTTCTTAGATAAAACCTTAGTAAATATATGATGGTCATATGTTTAATAGGGTATTCTCCCTTAAGTCAGCCTTGTTATATCTGATTGGTTTTAACATGTAAAACTAGTCAAGTAGAGAACGAAAAGAAGGAAATTTAAGCGAGATAACTTACTTAAGAAGTATATGTTTAAGAGTCTATAAAACAAGGAATAACCTCTCTTTCTCTCAATAAGTCGGGATCACTTTTCCACCTATGGTGATATAAATGCTGATAAAATTCCAACAAGCACAAAGTTATAAAATAAACAATGGGTGAAAGAAGGAAAAGGCTTCCTGTACAAAGAGGTGAAGCAAGAAACTTCATTGGGGTATTGAACATGCTTGCTAGAAGTGAAGTGATGCTTGTGATTCCTTGAAGTGACTCTTCTAGGGTACTGAACAGGCCTGTTGGAAGTGGAGCAACACCATAGATTATATTAATATTTTGACATCTTACACTCATGTTCTTAGATACTTCCAACCCCTAATCAAAAAAATGGAGGTTTGAATTTCTTATGAAAGTGTTCTGTCAATGAAAGGAACATAAGAAACTATATGTTTAATCGAGCTAAGTAAATAAAATATGGTGATCGACAAGATGGATCAATACTTCCTAAAGGACTTGACTCAGTGCGTCAAGTTAGATCGAAACAGAGAAGGTGGAGTTCTTCCAGTGCGTCACCAAGTGTTGTAGCTACTTCAACCCCCCTCCAAAATTTTTCTCATGCATTAATTTTGGAGCCTACCTTTGACCATAAGAACTATCATTTCAACTTGCATCAAGTTTTCTTATTGTTTATTAAGAGTAAAAATGGATTATTCTTTTGTTTTAGGCTTGTGATTTTTGGAACCACACTTTCTGATTCAAAACACATCGACGAATGAATTTTGATGTGATTTTCACCGAAAACACTTCTCAACAAAATTGCTCAAATTATGAAGAAAATCAAACACTTCTTGTGCACAAGATAACACTTGCCTAATCAATACTAGTTAGATGACTTACCTTGAGAAATTGCATAATCATCTGTCACAAGAAACTGTGCAATCACCTTGTGAGACTGAACTACGAAATCGTTGAGGCATGTAGTTACTATGAAAGAAAACTATGCAATCACATTGTGAGATAAAATCATGTAATCCACTACGAAACATAACTGTGTAGTCCCTTGTCATAGTGAATTACGTAGTCCCTTCAGCCAGTGAACTATGAAGTCCCTTGGATTAGCCAATTATGCACTCCTACCAAATAGGAGGTGCACATTCCTATCCAAATGTGTGGCACAAGTTCCTATTTTTGATATGTTGACATGTGTTAGTTGACTAGAGGTGGCTCCATGATTTTACGCATGTGAACACGAAACCATCACTGTAATATCATGAGTGCTAATATATATAAGAAAGGATCATAGAGCTCATTATCACACTTTCCATTGGAACTCTAGCCATTCTCACAAGCACAAGAGATTTAGCTTCCATTTGCGTTGCTTTTGTGGGTAAGTTTCGAAGTGTCGCCTTTGGCCGCTTTTGCTTTTGCTTTTGTCACTTTTATGTTTGCAAGTTTTGTTTTACCTATTTAATCTTGTAATAAGTGGAATTTCTATTATTATTAACTTCTACAAGTTTCATTTAAATCTTTTGAGCTTCTTTTCATGTGTCACATCACATTCTTTGTCTTTTTGCCTACCAGTAATTATTGATGCTTGGTGTATTTATGCATGCATGTCTTTCTCCTTTCACTATTTTGTTTGTTTGATGTTACTAGCTAGTTTGAATGATTCTTGGGATGATTTAAAATATTCCTCTCTTCAGTCACATACCCGGAGTTTTCCCTTCTTCCAACAAAAATTGTGCAATTCATGAGTCTTTCTCCCCTCCTCAACTGCGCATTGCACAATAATTTCCAACAGAGGCCTCTCCTTGCCAACTGCAACTACGCACTACATAGTCACTAACCTATCCACATGCACACTACAAAATAAAAAGCATCAATGAGGCCTCCCCCCTAGCTACAACTTTGCACTACACAATCTAGTCTCCCTTTCTACTAGAATAAACTGCACATTGCACATATCCAGTGCATAGACAACTCCTCTCCAAACCAGAACTGTGCAATCTTCCTCCAAAATTTGCACAATGTACATTTCCAGTGCTTAGTCTATCCCTATGGTGCTAAAAATTATGCAATCCCTTTTCTCAGTGATTGCCTTCTGCTTGTAAGTTGATTTTTTAGTTGACCTCTTGCAAAACTAACTTGATATCACCATGGTACATCTTGTTCACTAGCAACTGCAGGTCTAAGACACATCAGTATTTCATCATCCAACAATAACATGCCACCAAAGAAGGGATCATCAAAGGAGGTCATAGAGATAAGTACTAAATAGGCCATTGACAATACCTTGACAGGAGTTCCTATCTTGTTGGATACCCAATTCTCCATTGAAATGGATTCTACTGTCACATGGATCACCATCAAAGATGCATTCACTTCAATAGATTTTGAAGATGATATGGAGGATAGGGAAGTCTATGCGAACATCCAGTGATCTAGGTTCCCTAAGGTGGACTAAAGATATCTATTATTTCCATGTGCATATGTTATCAAGTGGATATTGAGGATCTAGACACCAACAACATGACATTACACAATGTTAGTTGGAAACAACTTGCCTCCAATAAACCACATGAAATTTACTTGATTTACAACTTGCCCAAGCTTGAGGAGCACCTGGATTCTTGATTTTATGCTGCTTGGAGTTATATAAATACCAAAGAAGTGATCCTGTCATGGTGAAAGGAATTAGTGAAATTTCGCCAGAACCCTGATAGTACTTACAAAACCAAGTCTCTTAAAACAATGTACTAGTACTTGACTGCTATGTGTTGCTTAGTCTACAGATAGAGGAATAAAGTCTATAGATAGAGGAATAATGAATCTTTCCCTGAAGGATGGATCTATATGATGTATCTGATCATCAGAAAATGGAATATTTTCAATTGGTCACATCTATTATCCCAACAACTGCAGATCAATTTGAGTAAGGCGAAAAACCCATCTCAAGGCAAGCAACCATAGTTTTACATGTCTTCCTACTTCTAGATGAAATATGTGCTCACCATGAATTCTTGGGTATAGATTGGAGGTGGACCCCAAGAGAGCTCCATGTCCATGTGTATTGCAAATTGTTGTTAGAGTATAGCTATAGGGGAATGTATGAGAAAATTGCTAAGCATTTCTCTAAGGTTTTGTATCAGAAGATCTTTGAAGAAGAAGCATATTGCATGTACCGTGAGGCAATGAGGGTAGTGGCAGAAATATTAGATTGGTTTGCATCACCTGATGGAAAATACCTCAAAGTATTTGGTTCTCAGAAGCCTCCACATTTTTTACCGAGATATGTGACTAATAAGGTCGTCATGCTAGAGGATTCCTATCACCTCAGCATAGGTCTTTCTTAATTGATGCAGAAGAAGAAGAAGACACATTGGCCTTTCTTCCCTTTGCAAGTTGGATCCTACGAGATTAAGATCTTTGTTGGGATGCAATCCCCCTGTGGTGAAGTAAAATTATAAGTGCAGACACGAACGAATTCCTCTAGCCTGATAATGGGTCTAGCCATAACAGGTACATTCTACGGAAGTTTTCATTAGGTTAGAATCAATCAAGAGGGCCTATCTCTTGGTCACTTATCTTGCTTACTCGCTCCAGCAATCTCTCACTTCCTTCTTCAAGCTCCTAAAACAGGTAAACAACAACAACACACAAACATAATAATAGACAAATTGTAATTCAACATACTTAATGAGTCAAGAAGCACTAAGAAGCGAATATGTAATATTAAAAAACATGTAGGAAATCAATCGATAGTTGCATATATTAATATCTAAGGGAGATTAAAACCATTCGTCTTGACATTACAGTCTTCCTTTGACAAGACCAGGTTCCCACACACTTCTACTAGCACTCCATGATGGCTTCAAACAACAATAGTTTAAAGGCTCTTCCCTTTAGGCTTCACTCCAAACCAAACACACTTCTCTCTCACACAACTAGATGGATAAAACTAGTAATAGCTTGCTTGTCTAATCAAAATAGTGTCACGCGGAATTAGTCGATCTTGCGGAAAAGACAAACCTTCCTAGAATCTAATGAAGACCCAATGACAAACAAACCAACCAAACACTATCTTTCTCCAAATGTGCTTTATAAGTAATGGGAAACAAGTGTGTTTAAGGGCCTACCTCATGTCCAATGCAAGTTTGGAGA
>APFE031428969.1:0-25847 GCA_000404065.3 Pinus taeda | reverse complement strand
TACTGCCACCACTTTCTCAACCCCGAAATGTCCAGCAGCCCGATTGTAGTGTGCTTCCCAAATCATCTTGGCATGCTCACTTGAAGGAACACAAAGGTAACCCAGGTGGCATAACAGGGCATCCTGGAGGTGAAAATTTGGAGCATGCTGACCCTCAATGAGTGTCTGGTATGTGTGTCCAAATTCTAGGTCGTTTTTGTAGAGAAGTGGCCAATCAAAAGTCTCATGCCCACAAGAGTTGAGCACAGTGGTTAACGCCATGATCAGTGGTTGACTGAGGCAATCTGCAACATTATTGGTGCTACCATTCTTATACTTGATATTCAAACTGAACTGTTGCAAGTATGTGGACCACTTCTGATGGCGATCATTCTGCAATTTCCCTTGGGTCTGTATGACTGTTTCCTTCCCCAAAATGTATTGCTTTCATTATCGGCAGGCCTGCACAATAGAATACATCTCTTTGTCATAAGTGGGATACTTTCAGATAGTTTCTGAAAGTGTCTCACTGTGATATGCCACTGGATGCCTGTGTTGAGTAAGGACTGCCCCAATAGCATAGTCAGAGGCATCTATCTTGACCTCAAATGGTTGTTGCAAGTCTGGTAATGCAAGCACGAGTGTCATGCAAAGGTGATCTTTCAACTCTGTGAATGCCCTTTGTTGAGATTCATACCAAAATAATTTTTCTTTTGCTCCTCCCTTGGTGACTTGACTCAAGGGCCAAGTGATATGAGAAAATCCCAACACGAACCTGTGGTAGAAGTTGGCAAGACCTAGAAAGCTACAAAGCTCTGTCAGAGTGGTTAGAGATGGCCAATATCGAATGACCTAGATCTTGGATGGATCCACATGCATCCCCTATTCATCAATAATGTATCCCAGATACTGAACCTAAGTCATGCCAAAATTTCATTTCTCCAAGTTGGCACATAACTTGTGTTGCCACAGTGTTTGGAGAACTTGTCGGATGTGGTGGAGGTGCTCTTCCCAACTCTGGCTGAAGATCAAGATGTCATCCAAGTATACCACTACAAATGAGTTGGTGAATGGCCGCAAGATGTCATCCATGAGCCTCATGAATGTTGTGGGAGCATTTGTCAATCTGAAAGGCATCACCAACCATTCGAACAGGTCCTCCTTGGCTTTGAAGGTAGTCTTCCACACATCGGAGGGTTCGATTGGTACCTGGTGATATCTTGACTTCAAATCGATCTTGCTAAAATATTTTGCCCCCTTCAGTTGGTCCAAGAGGTCATCAATCCATGGGATTAGTTACCTATTACAGATAGTGATCTTGTCCAGTGCCTGATAGTCAATACAGACTCTCCAAGTCCCATCCTTCTTCCGTACCAACACGATCAGGCTCCCATAGGGCAATGAACTTGGACAGATGTGACCTTTCTGCAGCAACTCCTGAATTTGCCTCTTGATTTCATCATTCTTCAAAACAGAGCGTCGATAGATTGGTCCATTGGACAGCCATGCACCTGGGGTCAGATCGATGGAGTGCTTGACCTGATAGTGCCAAGGAACCCATGTGGGGGAGATGAAGATGTCCTTGTACTCCTCCACGACATTGTCCATCTGTAGTTGTCATGTGGAGGGGCCGTGTCTAAAGGTCATGGCCACCGTCTTCTTCTTTCCTTGAGGGCGTATCATCATGAAAACAAATTTACTGGTTTTGGAAATGAGCTTACTGCATTGTTTTGTAGTAATGAAAGAGATGGCGGTAAGTGGTGCTACCTCCGGTATCTTGTACGACTTAGTTCCAAAAGTAACAATAACAGCACGGGGCCTTGATTCATACACAGCATGTTGCTTCCACAAGTATGGTTGTTCTAGTAATACATCACAAACTTCAAGGAGAGTAATGTCACACAATACCTCATCCATGAAGGCCTTGATGTTCTATGGAAGGCGAACCTACTGGCTCACGCGAAGATCCCATCCTTGGTGAAGCCACCCAATGGTGTACAGTTGTGGATGTGCTATGGTCAATAAACCCAACCACTTTAGAACCTTTGCTAAAATGAGGTTCTTTTGGCTGCCGCTGTTGACAATGAACTGTAGAGGGGAGCCCTTTACCCACATTTGGGAGTGGAAGAGATGCTCCTCCTCCTCTGAATCTTCGGGTTCCTCCTTCTAGATCTTCATGGTGGCAACAGTGGCGTTGGGCTCCGCATCGATAATCTCCTTCCCTTTGTCATTCCCCTTGTCAAGTTCTAACTTAGAGTCGGAACCTGCATCCGATTTTGAAACCTTTAGCTCAGCCACCAGTGACTGCTTGGCCCGACACTCACTTGTGTTGTGAGTGGAGCTCTTATGGAACTCACACCACTTTGTCGTATCCTTTTTCAGCTTCACAGTGTTGTTCTTTGCTTACAGCTTTGGCGGGTTGTCTTGGGCCACCCTGCCTTGCCTTTGTCCTTTGTTCTGTGGTTTGGGGGCACCTTTCCATTGATTCAGATTTGCAGATCCAAAGTCTCGCTTCTTCTGTTTAAACTTTTTCTCGACCTTGACGGCATATCAGTATGTAGTGCCGAGCGAGGAAATGCTCAGGAATTCTATTTCTTCCTGGATGTACTTGTGCAGGCAGCTGCAGTATTTGAGTACCAAATGCTGCTCTGAATTCTTGATACCCAACTTTGTGCGAAGGGTATGGAAAATATTGGTGAACTCTGACACGTCTTGGTCCCTTCCCTACCGCAACGTGGTCCACTTTATGTATTGATCCTCATAGCTTCCGAAAGGGTAGTACTGCTCCTTGATGGCATCTCGGAATGAATTCCAAGTGGGTGCAGCCAAAAATAGTGAGCTTGTACTTTCATCCTTATGCTCGCAAGATGTTTCCAACCAGTCCTTGTCATGGGGGTCTAATTTAAGAAGAGCGAAAATAATCTTTTCCCAACAGGAAAAATCATGAACATAAAAATAAACCTCTAGCAAATTTAACCATTTATTGATGGCATCTGCATCTATATGACCCTCAAATATGGGGATTTCAAAATTAACTTGTACCTTAAATGGTGTGGCATTTCGAAAGTAGCTGTTGGAAGTTGATGCATCGCCCCTAGGTAGCCACTGAAGGATCTGAGCAAATTTGTCCATCATCGCGTTCCTTTATTGCTCGAGGGCTTCTTCGAGCAAGATTTTGATAGGATCTCCTACCCCCTCGTCTTTCTTTTCATCTGCCATGGGAGGCCATCAGGATTTGCAAGGCTAGTCCTGCAAAGGTTTGACCAGTTCAAGCCCTAACTCCTTATATCCCGACCTCGTTGGGGACATGCAAAGAAAAACAGAGAAAAAAACAGACTGCTTTGATACCATTGATCCAGATTTAAACAGGAACACAACAAAATACAAAGATAACCATATACATAAAGATGCAACAGAAATAATACTTCATTTCATTAATGTAAAATATTGAAATATTCTTACGAACAAAGATGGAAATGAACCAGCGAGGGCGATGGTAGCTTATCTCTAAGAAGAGATGTGGCAACTACATGCCTATGAACTGTGTTACAATGAGGATCGAAGGCCTATTTATTGTTGAGAAACAATGGAAAACCCTAAACATCCAAGAACCCAACCCTAGAAGATGAAATGCCAAAATGTGTGCCCCATTTGGGTACATTGATACATCAAGTTCTTAGGGTCGTAAATTTGGCATATGATCTTTGTTTGATGCACACAGTATCTCTTTAGAAAGATCTATCTTAGAACTACAACTTTGGGAAGAGAAATATCGGTACATGGATCCATGTTGCTCCCAGTTTTCCCAAAAAATGCCGTTTAGGGCCTCAAAACGGCTCCAGAAGTTCAGGACCTAAAAAACCACCAAAACTAGTAAACTGTGCTACAATTAAGGAAACTGAAAATCTGAAAGAAACAATGGTGGGGGTCCAAGTGGACTTGGTAGGTGGCCACCAATATCCACTTGGATCAGTGCCTACATACTAGTAAATGGATCGGCTAGTACAAGAGCCAGGGTGTTGGAGCTCCCTTCCAGTAGCAGCTAGAAAATGAGTGAAGGTTGGAGCCTGTTAGCTCTGCTATATAACATTGATTTTCTAAAATTTGGAGGCAAAATTGGTCCTTGGTCGTGCTCGAAGAAGGCCTATAATGGTTACCCTCACCTTTTCCTTTACCCCACTCATCCTCTCCTCATCTCCTTTTTCCATGCCTTTGTTAAAAAACCATATAAGCCCCTTTTCTTAAGCCCCGGGAATCACTGCACCCAATCCAATGGTTCTCCGTCGTGCTTGACGAAATCCATGCGATCAAATCCTCGCTTTCCGATCATCTCCACCATGATTGAATGACATTTGCTCTCCTCGTGTCCACGAAGTGTCGGGGCGATAATGCGCGATGGAGGGTGGTTTTCCCCTCTCCTCTACTGCCACGTGTCACACTCTGAATGGGATCGCACACCATTGTCCTTTTACTGCCCAGTGTCCGAAGATGGTGTGACCATAACCACTTACCACTTAGCCTTCCATTGTCACCCGATAACCCCCGCACACTTCTACTACCCGACGATCGTTGGATTTACCCACTCGGGATCCAATGGCTCATGATCATCCCGCTCCCACCTCTTCTGATATCCCCGTTGACTCATCTTCGCTATCTATCCTCCTGATCCAATGGCCAATCCAACTCCCCCATCTAGCTCGTACATTTGCCACACAGTCCACATCCCTTGACTGGTCTACGTACCCGAAGGACGAAGGTGACTAGTTTTCAGTATTGTTTGCAGTTGCTCCCCAACCACCATATTTAACAAATAGTGTGGCCAAGGAAGAGAAGGACGAAGCACGAACAGATAGCTGCATTTAACAGTTATGGGATTTCATCCCATACGACACTCCAGCCACCTGAGAGGACAACATAGCACCTGAACGGATCAGATTCATCGACTCAAGCAAGGAAACGCGCTTAAAAGCTCCATCAAACAACTAAATGTGGTTGGTGGTCAATTATGACCCCGCCATACCTAGAATGGCCAAGCACCTTTGTATTGAAACTCTATATATACCCAGAAACAAGATGTAATGGGGGATGATGGTTGATGTTTTGATGTAAGGTTCAACTTCTGGAGACTGTAACTATTTTGATACTTGCAGTGTCTTGTCTTCATTTTCAGCTAATACTTCTTTTGCTGTTAATTGCTCACTTTCACTCTTCTTCTGTTCCAAGCTGTGTCTGATATGCTATATTTCTAAGCTCTTGATGTTTAGCATTAGAGAAGTTGTCATCCTATCTCTATGTTAAAGTCTTGTATGTATCAGTGAATGAGCTATTCAGGTTTCTTTCCACCTACTGCCAGAGAGTTGTCATCCTGTCTGTGCATGGGGGCATTAGATTTGCAGGCTTCTTTATTGGTTGCAGCCGGCCATCACATGGTCTTTTGTATCTAATAGTGTGGTCAGTATTCTCCATATTCACCCAATCTTAAAACTATGAGCAGTTGGTGGTCTAAAGCCTTGTAGTCTGGGGGTGTTCACGCATGTCTGGAGTCAAGCAAAGTAGAAGTGGTTATCTGGCTTGGACAAGCATCATTCCTTCCATTCATCCATTTGCAACAATAAGTTGAATTTATATGTTCCTGAGCATCTCCGAGCTACAACCATAGGAGAGTTTCTTGGGGTGATAACAGAGCCTTCTGTAGGTTGGCGCCTACGTACTAGCAAATGGATTGACTAGTACAAGAGCTAGGAGGTTGTAGCTCCCTTATAATAGAAGCTGGAGAATGAGAGAAGGTTGTAGCCTTCTATAGGTGGGTGCCTACGTACTGGTATGAGTATGCACCAGTACAAGATTGTAAATAGGTTTTTCTTATATTAAAATATGTTAAATTGGAAACTAGGCAAAAACTCCATGTGGGTCAGCTTATTCATAATAGCTGATATTTTTATTGGATCCCTCTCATCGAGAGGTGTAGGATTGGTCCAAAGATCTTCTGATTTCGATAAGTATTTATGGAGATATGAATTTATTTATATTATGGAATTATCATCTAGCCGACCAACAACTTGAATAGGCTCAGAAGCCCAATAGACGTTTCTATTCATCATCCTCGTTTTAGTATAAATAGAAGAAGACTTTAAGTCATTCGATTCACTCAATCTCTCGTGATCTCTCTTCATATTGTTTTGGGTTTGATGGAGAAGAGATCTAAGAGGAGTGCCCTAATATCTACAATGCCCTAATGGAGAACGCAATCATGAGTCATCTATGAATTAAGGTGCAGGTATAGAAGTAGACGCAGTCAATACGTTGTCATGGAAACCCTTACACACAGTTATGCTGAACGCATAACATAAAGTTATTAATATTCAATTATGAAGTTCCCCTTACACACAGTTCGTATATATATATGCACGCTATTCATGTTATATATTTACATGTTGTTCATATGATATATATATATAATAAATATATTATATATATATTATTATATATATAATATATATTATATATATATTAATATTATATATTATATATATATAAAGAATATATACGTCATCAGCTGCATTAAGATAAGGAACACATCGTGGATGGAAAGCAGTTATATACATAATATACATACGCTATCCAGAAACCCTTACACGCAGAAATGAACGCAGTCAAGGGAGCACCGTTGTCCAAAGATCATAAAAACGCAGTTAGATTATATATGGATGCAACAAATCTATGCTTTGGTTATATATACACTATACAACGTAGCAAGATTCACGGGCAATGATACAACGCAACAATATATATTCGTAGTATTGAAACATAGTTATTTATGGAACGCATGTCATATATGGTACCTGCAGTTATGAAACGTTGTTACCCGCAGCCAAGAGGAGCACTGTTCACGTAGGATTCCATTTGTTGTAATACACACAACATGGACACCTTACTCACTGTCATAAAGACACTATCCAATGAAGTAATAAAAGAGACATATACGCAGATTAGGGAAGACATGTAAAACACAGCCAAAAGGAGAATTGTTCATGTAGTTAAGAAGATAAGAACTTCACATAATTCCTCTCGGAAATTTCAGGTGTGGTAGTCACAGTCAAAGTATAAGGTATTCGTATATATCTAAACTCAGGTACAACAGAGCTGCATTCAATGGTGATAGATCACATTATAGACTACACCTCAGATTATTATAAGAAGTAGTCATACTAGATCACAGATTGATGGAAAAGTTAGAAGGTTGGACCTAGCTACTGCCAAGCAGTTACAACATGAAGGATCCATGTTAATGGCACATAGCTGTAGGTGACAGCGTGGAAAATCCAAGGTTGTCTATACCAGTCTTGACACTCTTATATAGCTATTTAAGTATATTGGATAGCATAATATAATAATGATAAACAACATCATGGGCAAAATAATGATGAACGAGATCATGGGCAGCATGATGGAGATACACGGTAAGGTGCAGCAAATAGACGAAAGGTAGCACTATGATAGGTGAAGCCATCACCTCGGAGAATCAGTTGAAGCAAAATGTCTTCAACTGATCTCATCATCATAGGAGATGATCTATGCTCAGATCTAGATAAGTCAAAGTGTTGACTTCTATTGTAAATGTACTATCTCTCTCTCTCTCTCCTTCTCTGCTGAACTTTGAAGAACATAAAAGAAGAATTGATTAAGGGTTTCCCCACACATTGTGGGGTTTGTCCCTAGCTTGCGCCACATCTTGTGTCCTCTTGTCTTGGCTTGTCTTCTATGATTTATACTTATATTCTATCTAGAGTTTACTTTAATGCTGATGTGATTGCTAACTATGAAAAATTAAATAAATTGCTCTAACATAGAACATACCTAAAAATAACAAAATAAGACACCAACAGGTGGTTTTTGTCCCGCATTGGGTTTCCACCTTAAATCTTGGTGTTCATGTGTGTTTCTTATGTGTGATGATATATTCTGTTATTATTGCACATGGTTACTATTTATATGGAGTATTGATGCACTAATTAATGATAAACATATGATGAATTAAATGAATCATAAGTTTGTTGGATATATGTTGGTTTCTTTAAAGATAGTTGTGTGTACACGTGAGTTACCTTAATTGAAGTAGCATATATACATTTGAGTATGAAAAGAAAAAGTTATTGATTTAAATAATACTGATTCACCCCCCACCCCCCCTCTCAGTCTTATTCACAACATGAATGTCAAGGTAAATGATATTCCATAGGAGCATAGCATTAATGTCTTATAGGGACTTAAAGGATAACATTCAACATGAGGTTCATCTTTGGGAAACTAATTCGTTGGAGAAGGCATTCAAGTTGGCAAGAAACGTTCAAAGAAAAATTATGGTAACTACCATGCTAGGAGTAACTCCACAAATGTGATTGTGATTTTTATTAAGAGAGAATATGAATATATACAAGGAGAGGGATATTATTGGGTTGCATCTCCCAATGTCTCTTCATCTTCCAATTTCTTTTATTTTTGTTACTTACAATATGTATATGGATTTCCTAATCCCAAATATTAGGTGTCAACATTCCCCACATTAATCTGAAGGGATGTTTGTGATTCCAAGCATCATTCTGAATCTTTCAAACTTTTTCCTTCCAAGATCTTTGGTGAACATGTCTGAAATCTACTAATTTATGAAAAATATCATATGTGGATTGTCTTGTCATCAACATGATGCCGAATCAGATGGTTTTTTGTGTTAATGTGCTTCATTCGATCATGGAAAATTTTGTTCTTGGAAAAATTTATTGTAGAAGTGTTTTCAATCAAAAAAGGAGTTGAATGCACTTGTTTCTCCTACAAATCTTCGAGAATTTTCCCGAGCCACACAATTTCCTTCATTGCTTCAGTTGTTGCCAGATAATTTTCCTCAGTTGTAAAGTTTGTTGGAACTGACTATTTGCATGACCTCCAAGAGACAACTCCTGATCCAAGACTCGTAACATAACATAACGTAGATACCCCAGTTTCTTTATCTCCATCGAAATATGAATCAGAGTATCTAATCAAGCTGAAGTCACCCACCTATGTATACTTGAGTCCAAAGTCTTGAGTTCCTGTCAAATACTTTAGAACTCTTTTTGCAATAGACCAATGACCCTCACGGGGATTTTTCATAAACTTGGATAGGATTCCAATAGAAAATTAAATGTATGGTTTGATAGTAATCATGGAGTTTAGAATTCCTATGAGTTTTTTATACTTTGTTGCATCCTCAAATTCTTTTCCTTCAGTGGATGTGAGCTTTAAGCCTTGTTCCATTGGAGTAGTCAAAGGATTGTACTCAATCATGCCAAACCTATTCAACAAATCTCCAATGTAATTCTTCTGAGAGAGGAATATAAAATTTCGATGTTGAGGTACTTCAATACCAAGATAGTAGTGAATATAGCCTAAATCTTTCATTTCAAAACCTTTCCTCAGTTCTTTCTTTATGGATACACTGTAGTTCTCATTATTCCCTGTCATCAAAATATCATCTACATACACAACAAGATATATAAATATTTTTCCAACATTCTTGACAAACAAATTTGCATCATCAAGATCATAATGTTTGAAATTTATTTTTAGAATATGCTCAGTTAATTTCTAGTACACGGATCATGGTGCTTGCTTGAGGCCATACAAGGATTTTACAAGCTTGCATACTTTATATTTCCTGGCCCTTCACAAAAAATCCTTCTAGTTGGGATAGAAAAGACATTCTCTTTCAAATCTCCATTCAAGAAAGTAGTTTTTACATCCATTTGATAAACTTTCTAACCGTTCTAAGCTGCCAAGGAAAAGAGTGTCTAGATGCTAACCCATTTTGTTTTGGGGGAAAAATTCTCCTCATAGTCAACCCCTTCCTTTTGTGGAAAACCATTTTCCACAAGCCTGACTTTTTGCTTTTCAAGTGAGCCATCTACTTTATACTTGTTTTTAAGACCCACTTGCAGCTTATTGTTTTGGTTCCTAATGGAGGATCAACTAGCTTCCACGTGCCATTATTTATCAAAACATCATATTCTTTCTGCATCACTTCTTTCCATTCATCATCAGAAATATCTTATTTGAAGGAAGTTGGTTTGAAGTATGTAGATAAAGTCAATTCACAATCATAATAAACATCCATACCAATAGGTGAATCAGGATCGTCTACATCACCTCCATTTTGTCTAGTTTAGCATCTTGTTCCTGTCTTTCCAACCTCATAAGGACGAACACTTTCAAGTGTCTTTGTTATCCATTTTGGAGGAAATTTTTGAGATGGACCAGGCTTATCATTTGAATTAGATGGGGCTAAATCAAGATTTAGACTCCCAATTATGTCAATCAAATCACTCAAAGTGTCATCTTGATCAGTGGTTGGAGCTTCATGTGGGGGACAGAGTGCTTGAGAAGAATATTCCATGGATTTATTTGATATAAGGAGACTCCCTCAAGGTGTGGAGTATCATTATCAAACTCTTGAAAATACTTTTCATGTCTCAATCTATCCAAGTGATCAAGTTTTTGCTCAAAAGCATTGTCATTTTTGGAAGATTCAAGAAAGATTACATCTCTATATATTACAAACTTCTTATTAACTTCATCATAGAGATGGTGTGATTTATAGGTATTTGAATACCCCAATAAGATACATTTGTGACTCCTTGTACCGGGTTTGTTTCATTTTTCCTTAGTTATCAAGGCATAACAGGTGGAACTAAAAAACTTGAGATGCCTTATTGAAGGAATGTGGTCATACCGCATTTCAAAGGGATTCTTTTTTTTTAGAGCATGACATGGACACATATTCTTTATATGCATAGTACATAGAACTGCATCAGCTCAAAAAATTAGCTTAACATTCTTGAAAAACATCATTGAATGTACCATATTTAATATTTCCCTGTTCATTGTTTTAACTACTTCGTTTTGTTGGGGATTATAAGACACGATTGTTTGATGTTTGATCCTATGTTGGAGAAGATAGTTTTCAAATTAATTTGAAGTATATTCTTTTTCATTATCAATAAAATTAGAGCCAATATGATATTATGCATCATTTTCAATTCATGCATGAAAGTTCTTAAATGTTTCAAATATTTCATATTTTTTCTTCAGTAAATAAACCCAACACATTCTGGTGTAGTTATCAATAAATGTCATCATATATTTATTACCATTTGCAAAAGGAACATGCATTGGGCCACATAAATCAGAATGAATGAGTTCAAGTTTGTTATGTGCTCTAGAATTAGAATCATGAATCGATTATTTGTTGTGATTTCCTAAGATAGAAGCATCATATTTCTTAAGTTTCTTAAGAATAGTTGGAAAACTAGTAACACCATTTTTCTTCAACTGAAAAAGGTTGTCATAGTTGAAGTGTTTGAATCTATAATTCCATAAAATACTTAATGGAAATGTACCTTCATCATTGTGAGAATTGTATGAAAAGTTGTGTGCATGAGCAGAGGTTCCTTGCAGCTTCAGAAGTATTTGTTCTTCTATTCTAGTCATGACAAGTGAATGATATGATTATTTTCTGACCTCGACCTTGCCATCAAATAAATGCATGGAGTTTCCTTGATAGTGGATGTGAACCAAAGACAACACGTTTCTTCTCAACTCTAGGAGGTATAGAACATGATGTAGAAGAAAGTATGGAAGTCCAAGAAATTTGAGTCTGATGGTGCCAGGACCTAATGGCTTGAGTTTAAACATGTCTACAAATTCTACTGCTTCAACAACATTGTCAGTGAACTCTTCATAGAAATATCTTCTGAAATTCATGTGACAAGCTTCTCCTGAATCAAGCAACCAAGAATGATTCCATGAAGCAAGTTAATCATTGAATAAGTCTTAAATTAGTCCAATGTTTTAATGTGCCACAACATATTTAGCGGACTTGGGTGATTTTTGCTTCCCTTTACCAAGTGCTTTACCCTTTTCTTCATTTCTTTCCTGCTCAATTGCGTCCCAAGGTAGCTTACATATGGAAGCATCATGTGCATCTCTAGTGCATCACATGCAATGAAGGTCAAACCTTTCTCCTTGGAAATGTCTACCCCGCTTGCCTCTAAACTTCTTCCTTCCTCTTTGACCACCTCTTCCTCTAGAGGAATCTTGTGCATGATTCTTCTCTTTTTTTGCAAGGCACATAGCTTCTTCAAAATACTGAGGAGATTTCTTCTTCCCAAAATCCTTCTCTCCTTCAACAAACTTCTTCTCAAGAGAGTCAAAGGAAATCTCCTTAAGTTTTCGACTTGCTTGCAATGACTCAAGATAATGTGAATAGGTGGGATATAATGCCTTGACATAGGTTATGAGAGAAACATCTATTTCGAAATTGGTGGCCATTATGTCATGCATAATGGATCTTATTTCTATTGCTAAGGCAAGAGCGTCATTATTTTTCAACTCAATATTGAACAATTTAATCATCAATTAAACAACTTCAAGTTCAGAATGTGAGTCACACAAGTCCTTCAAATTATTTAAGGCTTCAAAGGCATTTGAAAATGGTAAAATATGTTGACTCACTTCTTCGTTTACAGATGATGCAATCAAGGCATAAACCTTGTTTTGCTTGTTTTCCCAGATGGAAAAATCCTTATCTTAAGTAGGTTTTTTAGGTGCATTGTCTCATTCTCCTTCACAGACCCCTTTCCACAACTCATTAAAAACAAAGGTGTGTTTTATCTTCTAGGACCACTCATGATAGTTATATTTTCCATAGAGAACTACTCCCAAAATGGGGATGGGTTAATGCATCATATAATCTAATATGGACAAAAATTATAATAATACTTGAAGCAATAGATTGATTTCTTTGTAATAAAAATAATTTTCTATGAATTTAAAAATATTCAACTAAAAATGTAGGCTCCAACATATACATTATGATCTCCAACATATAAGAAAAACACTCCATATATAGTCTTCAAGAAACAAATCTCATCATATACTTCAATGCACACATGAATTATTAAAAAGGCTTCAACATAGCTTGCATACCACAGTTTCCAACATACATTTCAATGTATATAATTCAACCCAATTCAAAACATATTATACTTCCAATGCACCATACACCCTTAAAAAAAAGGAACTCAACATAGCACATTGACAACACATATCATACATATGTCGACAATGGATACACGATCTCAGTTTGGAACTAGTCTCATACCATATGACCACACAACAATCCTTTTTATTAATCAACATAGAATGGAAAATATAGCATATAGTATATGACATCATACCAATCAATGTAGGACTTGAACACACATTCAATGCATGACTTCCATATTTCGACCAAAATTCACCATGACATTTCAACCATCATTCTAACATATTCAACACTAGCTTCAAAAACGTCAACATACCTCAAATCCGGTCGGGCTCTCCATACACAACGTATGCAATAATGCACAAAAACATGTGAACTATGGTTCCATGCTCACCGCACAATTTTCTAGCCACGCAAATGCAAAACTTCAATGAGAATTATCCATTTCATGACCTTTAGCAAAATCTATAACATATCTTATTCAACTTAGCGCACAAGGAGTGTATGCATTTAAGGGAAACCATTGAATTAAGCTATGTGTACTCCTTATACATAGTAGAGAGAGATATGATAGAAAATATGAGCTAACACACGTAGACTGACACTCCAAGTTTCGCATTGGAGCAGTGGAAAACACAGGGATTTTCAATGGAGAACAAAGAGTAGAGGAGGTACCGAACTGAATTAAAAAAAAAAAAAAATTAAAAAAAATGGGACAATGGATAATGACAGAGAATAAAGTTAGATTTTTGCAGGAGATACAACACAAAAGGTTAATTTGGGATCTGCTCTCTGATACCATGTGAGGCCAGGAGTAACTCCACGAATGTGATAGTGATTTTTATGAAGAGAGAATATGAATATATACAAGGAGAGGGAGGCTATTAGGTTTCATCTCCCAATGTCTCTTCATCTTCCAATTTCTTTTATTTTTTTATTTACAATATGTACATGGATTTCCTAAACCCAAAGATTAGGTGTCAATAGTAACAAGGAAGTATACCACTCACAACTATAAGGATGAAAGTATTTATGCTCCTATCCTCCCACAACCTACAAGGTTGACACCACAACAACTCAAGGAAAAAAGAGAAAAATGGCTATGTTACATCTGTGATAGAAAATACACTAAGGGTCATAACTGTGTTGAGAAGAAATTATTTTATATGAATTGTGAAGAGGAGTTAGAAAAGGAACAAGAAACATCAAAAGAGGAGGATCTACACCAAGATCTAAACCCAGAGAAAGAAGAAATGAATCCGATAATATCTTCTAATGCATTGGTAAGAATTGCCACTCCTCAAACTCTCAAGATAGAAGGATATATCAAGAAAAAAAAAGTAATAGTGCTGATCGATTCTCATAGTGCCCATAATTTTATTCATTTTAAGATAGCCAAGGAATTGAATTTCTTTTTATATCTAGCACCAAACTATCAAGTGATGGCTGCAAATGGAGGAACTATAAATTTCTCAGGGAAGTGCCATAATATCAATCTAACCATAGGGGAATATGTATTGAATAGTCTAATGTTTTCCATTCCAATGGGTGGTGTTGAGAATGTAGTAGGAGTCCAATGGTTACAATCTTTGGTGGCGATAGCTTTTAATTTTCAGTAATGTTTCTTGAAATTTTCCCGGAAAAGAAATGAAATTGAATTAAGGGGAATAAAAAAGAAGCCAAGGAAGATAATGAACTCTAATGGAATTAAAAATCTTTTGAATAAATAACAACGAGGCAAAATTGCACAACTATTCTCACTAGATGTTCAAACATCGAAATCATTCATTTCTCTAGATCTCCAAGGAATCTTGGATAATCATTCCAAGGTATTTGAGACTCCATAAGGCCTTCCACCTATTCATGATCATGCACATGCTATTCACTTGATTCCAGGAATTGTTCCTCCAAACATCAGACCTTACAAATATCCCTATGCCCAAAAGAGTGATATTGAACGTATCGTTGCATAAATGCTAGAGGCGGGTATAATTGAACCTAGCTAAAAAAAATTATCTAATCCAATAGTATTGGTACACAAAAAGGATGCATCATGGCATATGTGTCTGGATTATAGGGAGCTCAACGAGCTCACTATTAAAGATAAATTTCCCATTCTTGTCATTGATGAATTATTGGATGAATTACATGGAGCAATTTAATTCACCAAGATGGATCTTCATTTAGGATATCATCAAATTAGAATGAAGACTAAAGACAATTTGAAAACATGTTTCAAAACTCATGAAGGTCATTATGAAGTTTTGGTCATGCCTTTTGGCCTTATTAATGCACCTTCCACATTTCAAGGTTTAATGAATTCCATTTTAAAACCCTTAGAAAATTTGTGTTAGTATTTTTTGATGATATACTAATCTACAACAAGTCTTGGAAGGATCATGTTCAACATGTTGATAGGTTGTTCAAACTATTGGAGGAAAAACAATTGTATTCAAAAACCTCCAAATGTTACTTTGTAGTACAGAAGGTGGATTATTTGGGTGATATTGTATCTCATGAGTGTGTTAAGGTAGATCCTATCAAAATTAAAGTCATTGAGGAATGGAAAATCCTCGCAACCCTAAAGCATATTCAAGGATTTCTCAGGTTGACATGGTATTATCACAAGTTTTTTAAGTATTATGGGAAAATAGTAGTATCTCTAACATTACTGAATAAAGATAAATTTTTTTGGACTCCAGAAGAAACTAAGTCCTTTAAACATCTTAAAGGGGCAATGTGCCAAGCTTTGGTTTTAGCTACTCCAGATTTCACAAAATCCTTTATGGTGGAATGTGATGCCTCAAGACATGGAATTAGTGTTTTTTTAATGCAAGAAGGAAGACCCATTGCTTTTGAATGTTGTCTAATCAAGGGAAAATCTTTACAAAAACCTATTTATGTGAAAGAAATGTTCGCAATACTAGATTCCCTCAAGCAATGATGTCATTACCTAATCGGAAGACACTACAAGGTAAAAATAGATCATGATAATATTAAATACTTTTTAGAAAAAAATATTATCTTCAAAAGAGAAACAAAAATGAGTCACTAATATGTTGGGTTATGACTTTCTAATCATCTACAAAAAAGGGAAGTAAAATGTTGTTGCATACGCACTCTCAAGAAGGGATGAGGATGTGGAAGCATTGCTGTATGCAATTTCTATTATCCAACCTGACTGGATAACTGAAGTAAGGGAGGAATGGAAGAATGATGAAAAGGTGTGGACACTCATTCAAAAGTTGCAAAAGGATCCAAGTATGTATGATACATTTATCTAGAAAAAAGACTCATTATGGTACAAAGATCACTTATATCTATGTAAGAATTCCCAACTCAAACAAAATATTCTCTTGGAATTGCACACCTAGACTCCTTTACGAGGGAACTTAGGATTTCTAAAAAATTACCACAGGGTCAAGAAGGAATTTTTTTGGGATGGCCTTAAATCTAATATCCAGAAGTTTGTGGAAGAATGTTTGGTTTTCGAACAAAATAAAGTTAAGACAATTAAGACCCCATGTATGCTACATCCTTTAGTCATTCCAAGTCAACGTTGGGAGGAGGTCTTAATGCATTTTAACATAGGTGTACCCAAGTCCGAAGGAAAGAGTGTCATCATGGTGGTAGTTGATAGACTTACCAAGTAGGCACACTTTTGTGCATTATCTCATCCTTTTAAATCCAGTATAGTTGCTACTGCATTTATGTAAACAATTCAAAACCTACATGGAAACCCAAAGATCATTATAAGTGAAAAAGATCCCATTTTCACTGGAAATTTTAGGAAGGAATTATTTTCCTCATCTTGTTATTCAATTAGCTCATAGATCATCTTATCATCCTCAATCTGATGGGAAAATTGAGATAGTGAACAAATGTTTGGAAGGATATGGATATATTTGTTGTTTTGTATCTGATAAACAAATACAATGGTTCAAGTGGTTACCTCTCGATAAATGGTGGTATAGCACTTCCTTCAATACTGTAGCAAAAATAACCCCATTTATGGAACTTTATGGATATCATCTACCATCCATCAAATAATCTTTAAGAGAAAGTTCTAAGGTTTAAGCGGTGGAAGATCACGTCAAGCATCAACAACAAGTTCTCCAAATCTTAAAGGATAACTTCACTCTGGCACAAAATTGAATGAAACAATAGGAATATTAGGATCATAGTGAAAGAAGTTTTGACGTAAATGATTGGGTATTTTTACAGATACAACCATACAAACAAATTTTCCTCACGCAAGCTAAGAAGGATAATAAATTATCACCCAAGTACTATGGTACTTACAATGTATTGCAAAAGATTGGTACTATGACATACAAATTGGAGTTGCGTGCATCTTCTCGAGTACACCCATTTCTCTATTTTTTGTGCTTAAAGAAGGTTATCAGTGACAAGCTCCCATTTCAAACAATATTTCCAGAACATGACAAGGAAGGAAAAATCATATTGGAGCCTGATGAAGTCATGGAAACAAGAACGTGATAGCTACAGAATAGATCAATTTCAGAGTATCTCATTAAGTGGAAGTACTTACCCACTGAAGATTCCACATTGGAGGATGATAATTTTATACAAAATCATCGAAAGCTACTGAATAATTGAGGACAACACGTATTTGAAGGAGAGGGACATGCTAGGTCCCTATAATACTAGTGTATGTTGATCTAAAGATGATCTGAGGTTTTCATTGATGTCAACCCAATTAGAACCAAGGATTACTGTGAACTTCCATAGCACATTGGGCATCATAATTCATGGTTTCTCATATCATAACCATTATAGTAATACTCTACTCAAAAATATATTTCTATAGGTATATCGCTCCCCTCGTAATTCCTCACGGTTTGTAAGTTAGTAACCCCAATTAGTGGGCTAAAACCCCATGGGGTTGTGGCATGGGAATTATCATTGATTTTGGTCATTGAATAGTCAATAATTAATAAAATTTTAAGCTCCCAAAATCCCTCCAAAATTCTCTATAGAATCCCCTCTCAACTTTATAAAAAAAATCTCATATATCCTCCAGAAGTAGTGATCGTGGAATTTTTGCTATAACTTTATTTCTGTGAAGTATTAGATGCTGAAATTAAATTCCATTTAAGCTGAAATCCTAATGAACGTCATGACCAAATGTTAGATCTTGGTTCGCTATGGTTTCAGATATATGATCTATGGAAGTTAGTTTTTGCAGGCTCCCGAATTTCATATCAAAGAGGTGACCTTGGGAAAATTGTCATAACTCTCTCTCTAAGAAGAGGATTGGAATTTTGTAGAAAGTGATGGATATTACACAAACTGTAGTTTTATTTGTATCAATTTCAGAGATGAAGGAGGAAACAGTGACATGTGGCACGTGTACAAGTTCACTCTACTGAACCAGTCCATAATTAGGTCATTGTGAGAGATCAGACATAATTATTCCTTGAAGAATCCAAATCGGGTCAGACCCATGGCATTGGAAACAAGACTTAGCGGGATACTATAGGATCGATGATCACATATTGGGGATCTGAAATCATAGAGATACATCAGATTCAATATCATGCTCCTAGAAGGAAAAATAAAACTAGATCATGTGTTGTCAAGGGCTGCAAAGGACCAAACTTTCTAGGGAAGACAAGAGAAAGGTGCAACAAAGGTAAGCTCCAGGTAAGTATCTTCTGTATATGCATTTTTATCTCTTAATTTAATTAGGTTCTTTGTATTCTAATTTGTTGTTTTTGTTTAGCACTGACATATGCTCTCTAGGATGAGGTAAGTTTTGCTATTATCATGTCATGGGTATTTCCTTGAAGACTTTTTGCAGGTATTATATATTCATAAAGAGATGACTCAATGCATAATATAATGTTCTGGAGAGTGAGAAAGGGTAGCATGACAAGAGTAGAAATCAAGGTGCAGAATAGCAGCAAGAAGTTCACCACATGAAGTCTTCAAGTGGGAAGCACTACATACATTCATTGTAAAAGTATCTTTGTACAGAGTCATTGTAAAAGTTGTACAAGTGTCTATCTATCAAGAGTTGAAGAGGTAGTGACAGGAGGTCTAGGATCATCATTAGGTCATTGTGTCATAGTTGGGGTTATGGTCTAGTGTGTCTTCTTCTTCTACATCATTATATATCATTGTAAAGTGGACCATTTTCCCTAGAATGGGAGTCCATTTTTATTTTATTCTTCTATAGGGTGCTAGGGTGGTGCTAGGGTGAATTGTAGCTCATTGGGTGTTGGGGCATCCATTCAATTGACTACTAAAGAATCTCAAGCGTTGGAGCATCCATCCAGTGGGAGCTAGAGAAGAATGCTTTTCTATATTCTAGGAAGTTGGAGTTTCCTTTTCAATTGGAGTTGAATATTAATGAATTATTAGAAAAGTGTTCAGGTGGTATTTGTCCCGAAGGGGGTTTCCACCTTAAAAACTATGTGCATCTGTGTTCCTTTAGTTTACTATTATCATTGTACAAACACTGATAATAATTGAAGATTACTTAATTCTCTGAAAGATTAATAATAATACTAATTGAAAGGAATACTAATTCCACCACCCCCCCCCCCCCCCCCCCACCTCTCTAAGTATTTCCAACAATTGGTATTAGAGCTTAGTTCCTTCAACAACAGTTTAACAACTGGAAGGAGATCATGGAGCATACCAAGAATGGTGTACCTCTGTTCAATGAAAATAATTATGCACCCTGGAAAGGAAGAATGGAGGTCTATCTCTTGGCACAAGGTTACAAAGTATGGGACACTATTCAAAATGGCTTTACACCAACTGCAGATGAACAAGGTAAGAAGAATTTGGTAAATGATGCAAAAGAAAAGAATATTATTATCAATGGACTTATTGAATCTGCTTATCATAAGGTGTTGGGTTGTAAAACCACCAAAAATGTATGGGACAAGCTTGAGAATATATATGCAGGTGACTAAAATGTCAAAGAAGCAAAGCTTACAATCTACAGAGCAAAATTTGAGCAACTCAAAATGAAAGAAGATGACAACATTGTTGCATACTTCCAACACATTGATGAAATAACCAACACTCTAGAAGGATTGGGAGAGCCTATTGACGAGAAGACTATTATACGAAAGATTCTTAGAACGTTACTATGGAAGATTCAACCCAAAGGTATCAGTTTTAGAATACAGCGAAAATCTAGCCAAACTCAACAAAGAGGAATTACATGGAGTTCTCATAGCATACGAAATGAGACTTGATGAAGAAGAGGGTACTTCACATCTAGAAACTGTGTTCGTTGCATCTAAGAAAACCAATAAGGAAAAACAACCTTCAAAGGAAAAGACCTGAGCTTGCAAGTGTGAAGAAAAGGAAGATGATGAAGAAGGTTTTTCAAATGGAGAATATGCTTACTTTATGAGAAAACTAAAAATTGGTAAGGGAAAATTCAAAGGTAAACTTCCATTGATATGTTTCGGTTGTGGTGAGGTTGGGCATTTCGCACCAAAATTTCCAAACAAAAGTGAAGGAAACTTAAAAGGAAAGAAAGGCTTTAAGAAATTCAATAAGTAAGGTAGGAAGAAAGGATTCAAAAGGAACTTTCTCTCTAAAGAAGATAGCTCATCATCCGATGAAGACAGTGGCAATGAAGAAGAAGCTAATGAGAGAGTACTATTTATGGCCAAGCACAATAAACAAGAGGTATCAAACAACGAAGAAGAGTGTTGACCATAAACAAATTTTATAAGGAGGCAATCAAGCTTATAAAAGAGCTCAAGGATGAGAAGATCTATTCTAATACTCTTGAAGAACAAGTTCAAGGTCTCAAAATTGAGGTTGAAGAACACAAATGTATTGAAGAGTCACTTCAAAATAAGTTGGAAGAAAGCAACTGAGAAAGGGAAGCATTAGAAGCTGAAGTAGTCTCATTGCGTAAGAAGAAGCAGGACCTTCTACAACAAAATACAATGAACCTATGAGATCTAACATGCATGTTGAATTCATTGGACAAGATTTGCAAGAAAACCCTTGGAAGATAATTCCCCGATGAAGATTTCCATCCAGGTACCATCATATTTTTCATGGCTATTGTTATTCATGTGGAAATTTTGGTCATAAAGTTGTATAATGTTACACATACCGTAGGAACCAATCCAATTCCAGGAGATCTGTCAAATATAAACCTCCCAGGGCTCAACGAAGCATCAATAGACTTGAACATTTAAGAAATAATATTCAATGTTACAAATGTCGAAACTTTGGACACATAGCGAGAGACTGTAAAATTGAAAATCCTACAGAAGAATGTTTGAAGCCATAAAACAAATGAACATGGGAGAAGAAGAAGACTAGTAATTGTGCTCTTGCTCTCAAGGCTCAGAACAACAAAGATGTGTGGTATGTTGATAGCGGTTACTCAGCATATATGACTGGAGATAGAAAGAAATTTGTATCTCTGAAAGAGAAGAAGGATGGAACCATGTCCATTATAAACGATGGATCTTCAAATGTTATAAGATTAGGTGCCGTCAATCTCAAAAGCAAACATGCTCTAGCCAAGAATGTTCTATTGGTTTAAAACATGAATCACAATATGCTCAGTGTTGGACAAATGTGTGATCAAGGACTCACAATGCTATTCAACTCCAAAAAATTTGAAATCAAGAAAGGCATGTATGGTAAAATTGTGGCTACAGAAAGTCGAGCTCCAAAGGACATATATGTTCTGGTGAAGCAACTAAAGGATGTCTACTAGCTAAAGACGAAAGTTGGTTATAGCACAAATGAATGGGTCACATAAACTTTGAAAATCTTGTCAATATAAGAAAAAAGGAAGTAGTACAAGAAATTCTGAAAATCTCAAATCCTTCCAACACATTATGTGAGGCCTATCGTTACGACAAGCAGACAAAATTCAGATTTAGAACATAGGAAAACTTTGCATCACATCCATTGGAATTGATACATACTGATCTATGTGTGTTATAGCTCCAAATCTCACCCTTGATATTTGTGATGCGACATTTATGGCCTAGGGCAACCCCTCCTTCCAGACTTGGTCCAAATACTTAAAGAACAATTTTTTACTCCCTGTATGCACATTTCCCTGAGCTAAACGTGTATGTATGCTGGTCAGTGTATACCCAACCCGTGTATATGTCTTAAAACACTTTAAAAAAATTAAATCTCCTTAATTTTGGGTGGAGATCACGGTTTTTACCTGTTGATTACCTATTAATGCCTGTAGCCCAACTGTTCCCAACGAATTCCCAATTAAAAAACTACTTTGGGAGAAGTATAAAAGGGCTTCAATGGGAAGGCCTTAAGGAGGAGATAAGAGAGAGAATTACTCTACTGAGATTATCCCTAATCGGGTCTGAAGATCCTTGTGCTTCCAGCACGTCCCCCACTACAGCAAAACCCTTGTTTCCCTGAGTTATGATGTCATTTCACTAGTTGAGATATCTTTGTGTGAGTCATGGAAGGAGCCTTTTGAAGACTTTGGATTGGATGGATCTGGAGGATGGTTCCGTTTGGAGCCAGCAAGAGGAAGATTCAGGTGATATCATTCCTTGCTTTGTTTTAGTTATCTGCAATAAAGAAACATTTGTCTTGTTCCGGAAATGAATCTTCTTTATGCATATGATGTTATTGTTATGGTTTACATATGAATAATTCTTTCAATTGTATAACTAACCGTCTTTCAATATGTATTGAAGTTGATTTCTATATGATACTTTGTCCATATATTCCTATGCTTCTTTGAATTGGCTATTTTGCAGGTTCAAGGATCGAGAGGAACTCCAAGAGGGTTTGGACCTTGGCTGGATCTACCCAAATGAAGGACCCACAGGTGCACCTCTCTTCGCGTAGTTTGCTTATTTAAGTATCATGGCTGTGTGGAATGCTTGTTCTTTTACTGTAGATAACCCCCACTCTACTAGGGTGTTGACCGAAAACCCTAGCAAATCGAGGGTTATCTAAAGTAAAAAAAAAAGCATTCCACACAGCCATGATACTTAAATAAGCGAACTATGCAAAGAGAGGTGCACCTGGGGGTCCTTCGTTTGGGTAGATCTAGGTAGGGTCCAAACCCTCTTGGAGTTCCTCTCGATCCTTCAACCTACAAAATAGCCAATTCAAAGAAGCATAGCAATATATGGACAAAGTATCATATAGAAATCAACTTCATAACATATTGAAAGATGGTTAGTTATACAATTGAAACAATTATTTATATGTAAACCATAGCAATAACATCATATGCATAAAGAAGATTCATTTCGGGAACAAGACAAATGTTTCTTTATTACAGATAACTAAAACAAAGCAAGGAATTATATCACCTGAATCTTCCTCTTGCTGGCTCCAAGCAGAACCATCCTCCAAATCCGTCCAATCCCAAGCCTTCAAAAGGCTCCTTCCATGACTCAAAGAAAGATATCTCAACTAGTGAAACAACATCATAACTCAAGGAAACAAGGGTTTCCTGTAGCGGGGGAAGTGTTGGAAGCACAATGATCTTCAGACCTAATCAGGGGTAATCTCAGCAGAGTAATTCTCTCTCTTCTCTCCTCCTTAAGGCCTTCCCATTGAAGCCTTTTTATACTTCTCCCAAAGTAGTTTTTTAGTTGGGAATTTACTGGGAATAGTTGGGCACAGGCACTAATAGGTAATCAACAGGTAAAACCCATGATATCTACCCAAAATTAAGGAGATTTAATATTTTTTTAAGTTTTTTAAGACATATACATGAGTTGGGTATACACTGACCCATGTACATATGCATTTAGATCAGGGCAATGTCACGTACAGGGAGTAAAACATAGTTTTTAAGTATTTGGACCAAGTCTAGAAGGAGGGGTTGCCCTAGGCCATAAATACAGCATCACAAATATCAAGGGTGATATTTGGAGCTATAACAATGTGTTCCTATGAGAACAAAAGGCTTAGATGGAGAATTATATTTCATGTTAATGATAGATGTCTATACCAAGATGACAATCGTCAGCTTCCTAAAGAAAAAATTTGAAGCATTTGAGTGCTTTCAAGTCTACAAGGAGTTGGTCGAAAATGAAACTGATTTGAAAATGAAGTGTCAAAGATAAGATAATGGCAGAGAATTCACTTCCAAATTATTTCAGCAATATTGTGACGAAAATGGAATAAAATGACAATTTTCAACAGCATGAACACCTCAGTAGAATGGAGTTGCTGAAAGAAAGAATAGAACAATACAGGAAATGGGTAGAACAATGCTGAAGGACTCAAAATTGGATGAAAAGTTCTAGGTTCAAGAAATTGATATGACAGTCTTCATTATCAACAGAAGTCTTCTAAAAAATAATTGGAACAAAACTCCATATGAATTAGGAAAGGAAAATCGGCTAACGTAAAATATTTCAGAATCTTCAGAAGCAAATGTTATATCAAAAGAGAAGATCAAAAGCTGGGTAAGTTTGAATCACGTGTTGACAAAGGTATCTTTGTTGGTTACTCACGCAAAATAAAGGCCTATAAATGCTATAATCTAAGATGAAAATAGATAGTGGAGAGCATAAATGTTACATTTGACAAAGATTGTGTTCTAACGAATAATGATGAGGATCTAGAAACTTTGAAACTTCAGATAGAGGCTGAAATAGATACAGAGAAAACTCTAGAACAAGAATCAATTGTAAACCAGGAAGAAGTAAATAATGATCAACAAGATATACAGGAACAATAACAAGAAGCTCCTCCAAAGACAACATAAGAATGGATTCAAAAGAACCATCCATCAAATCAAATTATTGGTGACATAAATGAAGGAATTGGAACAAGAAAAGGTCGACAACTTCATTCATCACAACAAGCTCACATTGCTTTTCTAGCAACCTTTGAGCCTAGTAGTTTTGAGGAAGCCAACCAGAACGAAAATTGAGTATCATCTATGAATGAAGAAATGGATCAAATAGAGAAGAATAACACCTGGGAATTAGTTCCATGACCAAAAGATAAAAATGTCATTGGGACTAAATGGATGTTCAGGAACAAATTAAATGAAGATGGACAAGCTACTAGAAACAAAGCAAGATTGGTTTGCAAAGGCTATGCACAAGTGGAATGAAATGATTTCGACGAAAACTTTGCACCAATTGCCAAAATGGAAGCCATCTGGATGTTTCTTGTCGATGCATGTTCAACGAAAATAAAAGTATGCCAAATGGATGTTAAGGAAACATTTCTGAATGGCGAATTAGAAGAAGAAGTTTATATCAAACAACCTGAAGGTTTTCTACTATCAGAAAAAGAAGACTATGTTTGCAGGTTAAAGAAGGCTTTGTATGGTCTCAAGCAGGCTCCCAAAGCATGGTATGCTCATCTTGATGGATATCTATGTCAACAAGGGTTCAAGAAAGGTACCACTGATAACAATATTTACATACAAATAGATAAAGATAATTTAACAATCGTTGAGGTATATGTGGATGATATAATCTTTGGTAGCAATGATGATCAACTAAGTAAGAAATGTTGGCATTATGTTTCTGGTATGGTTATATGTTACAAATATTGTACTTGATGGCAACACCCATGGCAAAGCTCTCAATATGATGAAAATTAAGAAGTACGCAGGAGAATAGTTCAGAAGATGCATACCCGCAGGTACGCCGTGCAGGGACCGCGTCCAGACACGCAGGTTACCCATTCATGAGGTGCGTACCCCAGTGCACACACTTCAAGGTAGTAAAGAGCACACACGTGGGGTTCCTTATGTTTAGCCCTTGGTATTTAGCTGACGGTATTGTGTTATTATGGTTTTGGCCCGTGGTAT